>CAMOHE010046670.1:0-38894 GCA_946598075.1 Artocarpus hirsutus | reverse complement strand
TCATGAAATGTTTTTAAAGTTGATGATGATGATGTTTATGAAATGTTTTAAATTGTGAGAATTATCATGTACTTACTAAGCATAAGCTTATTTAAGTCTTCATCATGTTGCAGATAAGGGTAAGAAAGTGATGGAATAGGCGGAGGACACTGATAGGCGTGTGAGCTAAGGAAGATGGTTGCAAATGGAAGAACGCCAAGGAAAGAAGTTTTGAAGGAATAAGTTATGATTTAAAATTTGTAGTATGTTTATAACTTTAAGGATATGTTTTATAATTTTAGTATAATTTTATAAATTTTGTGAATGTGTTTTATTATTTTATTAATTTTCTTCCGCATTTGAAGTTTTAAAACTTGTTATCAAAATTTTTTTTAAAAGGTTCGGCCTGCCGACCATACTGGTCGGACTGCCGGTTGCCAAGCATCGGCCTGCCGATCTTGTATTTTTTTTAAAACCCCATTCTGCAAGGCCTCGGACGGCCTGCCGATGGGTGACTTTCGGCCTGCCGGTTTAGTTCGGCCTGCCGAAGGTAAAAATTCGGCCTGCCAGCCGAGACATGTTCAAAGAATTGTATCTTTTGTTTTTCAAAGGCCATTTAATTTTAAATAATATTAGCAAACTATTTATACAATGTCTATGGAAAAGCAAATTGTTATAATTAAGAAAGATTATAAATTTCCTATAAATTGTATTTGTATATATAAAAAAAAAAAGTATGTAAAGATCCTGTGAATGCTTTTCCAAATTATGATTTCAAATGCACGTTATTAATTACAATAGTTTGCTACAATTAATGTTTTAAAGAATGAATGTAACGACATCTGTGACGTCTGGAAAGGGGGCGTTACAAAATGTATGCACCAATTTCATTCTCAAGCTCCATAAATAGGTGCTTCTCGATCAGCTCCTCCCTCCTGTTTGGTTGAGTGGTGGGACTCAGTTATAAACAGTGTAAAACTCTAACATGCTACAGTAACAAAAAAAATTACAATTGTGTAAAGCTCTCACATGCTACAGTAAAATAAGTTCTAACCAACGGTTCCTACCACCTTTCCAAACACTAATCTCCTTTTGGACACGGGCTGAGAACCTGGTTGGGCCAACCCGAACTTTCGAGTTTCATACATCGACACAGCCCTTGTAGAAGTCCAACTCCTTGCTGACTTCAAAGCGCAGTTTCAGGCCCCCTTCCTTAGCTTATTCTCCGTCGAAGATTAGGCCGTCTTTGTACTGTTGAAACCTTCCTTCAAGTAAGTTTCCTCTAAATTCAAGGAGGAACGAAGATATCTTTCATGAAAAAGGAATCGAAGATGTCTTCCATTGATGGAGATGTTTTTTCCTATTTTTCCCTTAAAAACGGAGGAACCTCCTCTTTCAATAGAGGAACCCACTTTTCGATTAACCTACTCTCTGTGAATTACCAATTCCAGAGAATCAAAATCCGATTGCCTCTTCAGATATCACAAGTAGGCCAAGAATTTCGAAGAACCTCCCACGATTTGAGCAATCACTCCCTCTCTCCACCTGCCATTATAGAACCTCATTAGGTGGTGGGCTGGCTTCACGGTGGGGAGGGCCGCAATGGGAAAGGATTTTCTTCCTTGTTCTTCTCTGAAAAACCAAACTCTAGAATCCAAAAATTTTGTGCTTAGATCCGTCAAATTGGCCGTTGTCAGAAGCTCATCAGCGCTGGAGCCGACAATCACTGTTTTGGGGCACCAGAGGCATCTGGTAGTTTGATTATGTGAATCTCTACATAGATCTTGACTATAATGAACCTTTGCTTCCTAATAGCCTCATCGACTTAAAGGATGTTTGGAAGAGTGGTGGGAACCAGTGGTTAAAACTATTTTTTCTGTATCATATAAGAGCTTTATACTGTAGCAATTTTTTTATTGTTACTGTAGCATGTGAGAACTTTACACTATTTATAACTGAGTTTGTGGTGGGAACTGAGTGGTTAAAACCACTGTCAAACAGGGGGTTAGATTTTGTTTGCAAATTTGTTGTTATATATAATTGGTTTTTGTGATTTTATTTGCTTTTCGTTATTTTGAGGTTATTTTGTTGTTACATATGATTTGGTTTTTAGTTAAGTGATGCATAGGTGAGTAAAGAAGCAAGGATTTGAAACGGGATGGCTAGTGGTGCATCATTAATATGTTTTTTTCTTTTTAATTTCGAGGGCATGTTGGCCTTTTTGCTAACAGATGTAAATAGAAAGGACTTAATTGTCAAATTCTAGAGAATTTGGGGACTTTTTTGTTAAGATTAAAAAAAGAAAAACCAAAAATTACCTGCTAAAAGACTGAGGGACCACCAGTGTAAATTCCTCGAAAAGAAAAAAGAAAAGGAGAAAAAAAACTATCCTTTGTATTGGAACCCGACAGCCACCAAACAACTGGGGGAGTTATACTTGTTATCAGCCAAAACTCTCACCTTACTATCTCCGATCATCTTCATTTCATTCCTTTCACTTTCTAGGTAATTCACGTCTCGGATTTTTAATCCATTCTCATCTCAAGCAAAGCAAAAAAAGCCTTAATTTTTTCTTCAATTCTCGGTCCGATTCTGCGTCCCATTTCGACGCAAAATCCCTTGACAAGTTCCAAATTTCATCCAATTCTAATAAATTCCTTCGCATTCGAAAGCAAAAAAAAAAAAGAAAAAAAAAGAAGCCCTAATCAAGGTCCAAACCTTCTTCAATTCTTTCTATCGGAGCTGATTCTCCATTGCCGATTCATAAAAGCCTAAAGTTCGACCGCAAAATCCCAAATCAAGCGTCAAATTTTATCCAATTTGAATCAATTTCCTAAAAAAAAATCCCTAAAAAAGCTTCATATCCACTCTAATGGCGACGCAGGTGGCACTGAAAGCCGTGACATTGACGCACGTTAGGTACCGGAGAGGCGACCAGTTCGGGCATTTCCTCGCATGGGTCTCTCTCGTCCCGGTATTCATCAGCCTCGGCGGATTCGTCTCCCACTTCTTCTTCCGCCGCGAGCTCCAGGGCATGTTCTTCGCCCTAGGCCTTTTGATCTCCCAGTTCGTCAACGAGCTCATCAAGACCTCCGTCCAGCAAGCTCGCCCCGAGACCTGCGCGCTTCTCGAGATGTGCGACTCCCATGGCTGGCCCTCCAGCCACTCCCAGTACATGTTCTTCTTCGCCATGTACTTCACCCTCTTGACCTTCAAATCCACCAGCGTTTGGGAGAAGAAGAAGAAGGCTTTCGTCAACTTTCTTCACTGGTCTCTCGCGCTTCTGACGATGTACTCTCGGGTTTACTTGGGGTACCACACGGTGGCTCAGGTCTTCGCCGGAGCGGCGTTGGGGATCGTGCTCGGAGCGGGGTGGTATTGGGTGGTGAATTACGGGCTCTACTGTTTTTTTCCGGCGATTGAGGAGAGTTCCTTTGGGAGGATGTTTTACATCAAGGATACTTCTCATATACCCAATGTGTTGAAGTTCGAGTATGAGAATGCCAGAGCCGCCAGGAAGAATTTGGCCTGCAAGTCTAACTGATTCTTGATGAAGGTAAAGGAAATTTTTTGGGGAATTTAATATTTGTTTGATTCTTATTTGTGAATTGATGTAATATAGGTTTGATCTTTATCGAATTATTAGGTGAAAATTGCACTACATGGCAATATTTCTCCGATGGAATTGAGATTTAGCAAAATTTTCAAAGTAGTTGAAATAGCAAACGTGGGGATTTGGATAAATGACCTTAAGAAAAAGCGATTCTGGGGAAATTGTTACTTTTTTTTGGCACAAAAAATCAAGTTTTTAGACAGAAAAATTGTTTAAGTTTTTTTTTTTATTTTGTTGAAGTTTTTTTCTTGTTTTAGTTTTTTTTTTTCATCTTTTTAAGGTTTTTTCTTTTTAGATGACATGCTTAGAAGGCTTAATTTTTAGTGTTAAAAAAAAAAGGTCATTTTTTTAATTAAATTTTTTAGTTGACTTTTTTGTTAAATTTTTGGAACAAAAATTATATAATAATGATTATAATGATGTGACATTTTATACTAAATAATTATTTTAATAATATTATTAATTTTTGCCATGATTTTGCTGTATGTCTAAAAGGCCTCAGTTGTTTTTTTAGTACATTCTTTGCTTGGATTAGTTTCTTTTGAAAATGTGTCATAAACCTCTGATGTTTCTTTCTCCTTTTTTCAGTTCTTATGTTCCGCATTGATTTAGATATGCATTAGAGCAAAAAACTTTTGATTGCATACGGAAACGGATGAGAAAATGGGAATTTCACGGTTCTAGAATGGGTGGAAAAGTGCTGCTTGAAAGTGAAAGTTGAACTTGGAATGTCTAGTTTTTAGTCTTTGATCACAAGTATGGTATTTGATACTTCAAGAAGGAAAGTTTTCATTAGCTTGGTAGCTTGGCTCCCTGGAGAACTGTTAATAAAATATCTTTCCTATAATAGGCCATTCAGGGTAATGCTAGTTGGTAAAAATAGCAATGTATTCCTTGGGGGCAACAATAGTTAGTCCAGAATGTCTAGAAGGAAGTAGAATGTCAGGAGTAGATTGGATTTGGATACCTTATGGGTTATGTCAAGTTAGAGCACGAGGATGGATGAAGAGTTTTGAGGTTTTGGACTAGAAAGAAAAATTGTTACTCTGAATGGAACTTAGGGCGTGTTTACTAATAATAAGTAATATGAAGAATGGGAAATAAATTCAAAGTGAAAAGGAATTAAGTTCTACATAATTAAGTTTCAGAATTTCATTAAATTGTTTACTAATCTATTAGGAATTAAGTTACATGGGGAATTAAATTCTTATTTTTTTTTGTTTACTTTGCTATAGAATGTGAAGGAATTGGAATAAAATAAGTTCAGTTACAAAATTACACTTTTGTGAAGTAAATAACTTATGTAAAGAAAGGGTACATTTGGAAAAATAAGTTTTTTTTTTTTTTTTAAGGAATTAAATTCTGCAGTAAGAGATGAAAGACAAGTTTTCCATGTTAAGGAACTTAAATTCTTTATATAGGCGGGACCTATCTTATTTAATTCCTGAATATAAAAATAAACACCAGAATTTAAAATCTGAAATTTAATTCCCTTTCCTGATATTGAATTCTCGGTAAGTAAACACGCCCTTATAATATTATGTTGGAATTGGAGGTGACTTGTGGATTTTAAACAAGGAAAATGGTTTGAAGGTATAAGAAGAGGTACTAACTTGATGTTCAACATTCAAAGGTAATTTATGGATGTTAGACAAGGATGATGGTTTGAAGCTATGAGAAGAGATAATGACTTGATGCTTATCATTCATAATTGACATAGTAATTAGGGGACCCTCTATTATTATTATAACCAATATGGGGTTGATATTTTCAACATTGAATGCGGCAGATAACAGATGAAGCCGCATCTGTTTCTTTAAGGCCCTTTAGATAATATCTTTCAAATTCAAAATTTCTATGAATTTGTATGCTTTCCAGCTCTCGCTTTGAATGTGCATACATGTGTGTGTGCCTTTGATACTTACCATCGTTTATTATCCTCTTATTTTTATTTTAATTTTTTCTGTTGAATTGCCTCTAATTTGTGTTAATTCTGCTTTTGCTAGGTGACCGAGTGAAATACAGTGCACGCAAAGCCTCCTGAAAATAACCACTATCGGAGTTTGGATTGCTCTATAGTCATACAGCGATAATTTTAGTTTTACAATGACCCGTCAGTAATGTAGAAACTTTAAATATATGTGTCTTTGACCATTTATGTTGAAGTTGATTTCATCACTGCTTGACTTGTTACAGCTGGTTTACAACTTTGCTGCTTTTTGAACATGCAAAGCAAATTCAAATTTGTGACTGATACATTTCAAAAAAAAAAAAAAAAATTGTGATTGATATCCTAAACAGGTTCTTGCTTAAGCTTCTAGGCCTGTTTGAGAAATTATTTTTCAAAGAGCAGCTTCATATATTTTCAATTAAAAAGCGTTTGGAATGTTTGAATGCTGTTAATCTTAGTTCGTATATTCGGCCTATTCTTTAGTTTCAAATTTTTAGAATCCTTTAAATGAGTGTTTGTTTTTTTTCAAAATTTAAATCAAATGAATCATTTAAATCCAAGTTTTTAGGGTTCTTACATTTAGTAAACTCTTTATATTCGGATATGTTTATTACAATAAAATCTGAAATTCTCTCTCCTATATCTAAGAAAAATATCATTTTTCATTTGATATTCGATTGAAACGATTCTTCTTTCATTGCATTTCTAATAAAAAGAGGAGTAAATTAAGATCAATATTGTATATTTTTGAGGATCACGAGCATTAAGATTTTATTCGATTTTTTAATAAATCAAAAACTTTTTTCGCTATCTATCTAAACACAAATTTCAATTTTATTCTCTATTTAGGTTAAAACTTTAAACTTACATGCAAACGTCAATTCATATAACAATTCAAAAAACCAATTTAAGTTATACAACTTAAATTAAAATTATCAAAATAAATATAATTTAAATCTATTTATCAAACAGACCCTTACGAGTTTGTTTGGTACAAGAGAATAGAAGCGTTAAAAATGAGGGCATTATTGGAAGGGTATTGAGATCCATGGTTGTTTGGTACGAGAGAGGTGAAATTGATTGGGTGAAGATTTTCAAACCTTTCAAGCTCTTTATAAGACGTTGCAAGGAGAAGCTGAAGAATATTTAATATTCAATTCTACACTCTCACAATATTAATTATAAAAGAATTAAAAAGAGGAACTTCATATCAAACAGAAATAGAGAAAGGTCTGCCTATTCCTTTCTATTTTCTTCGTTTAGATTATTTGGGTGTTTGGAATAATAGTTGAAATTAAAATCATTGATTTAAAATTGTAGCATGTAAGAACTTTTATATTGTAATTATTTTTGTTGTTTATTTATTATAGTTATTGAGGGTTTTATACTATTTGTTGGTAGAAACCAGTTTCAAAACTTAATGAGCCAATTTGGTATTGATTTTATTTTATTTTGGTTGTTGTAAAAAGTTAAAAATGAGAATATTTTGGAGAACGTGTTAGGCTTGTTTTGAAAATTGTATTTAGTTAATAGTTTTTGTCATTTTTAGAATAGGTGAGAAAAATGAGAATGCTTTTGGTTTATCTGTTTTTGAAAACAATCGTTTTAAAAATTTACAGTTGAGATTATCACACCAAATCATATTTATTATTACTGTTTTTAATCGATTAATACATTTACAGTTATTTTTAATGATTTCCCTACCTTTCTTTTCTTTCTAAATTAATTTTTTAAGCATTGTCAAACACACATAAATGATGAATTACTTGTAAAGAGGAGAAGTATTAATTCAATTGAGTTACAAATCAGATTCCATGTTAGTAGATGATACATACATAAATCTTTTTACGTCAAATCTTAACTGATTGTAATGTGCCCACATTTGATCAGTTATTTGGTCTCTAAACTCATACATATATTGCCGGTCAGCAGCAGTTGCATCAAAAAATCGTATTTATTGTCCGTCGGGATTTTGCTACCATCGTCTTTGTCTTTGACCTTCAATTGCTTCTATTGGCTTGTTCACATCATACAATGCAAATAGAGGATAATTAAGTGTGTGCATTTCAATTAAATTATAAATTACATAACATGTAATGACTATTTGCACTTGTTTTTCTAATAGATAATTGGTCATATGTTTGAGGATGGTGAACCGTGCTTTAAGAATACCAAAACACCTCTCTATACAATTGTGCAAGGAAAAGTATCGGTAATTAAACAATTCCTGAGGTCTTGTTGGACCCCCAGATTCTTGAAATTTTTAGAGGTGGTATCTCTAGCCATGGTAAGGTGCGAGAAATCCTTGCACATTGCTATATTCTGAATCGACAACATAATATTTATTCCCCGATGGGTGCCTGAAGTAGTTTTCTTCGTTTGCCATTGCATGTTGAAGCACTCTCAAATTAGCATTTGTGCCCTCCTATCTGCTATAGACATGAATGAACATGTTGAAGTTACAAGCTGCTATAACATTTTGCGTACATACATGTCGCCTTCCTCTATACACAATTTGAAAGGCAATAGGAACAACAGCTTGAATATGTGTTCCGTCAATGACACCGATACAATCCTACACAATAAAGTATTAATATAACAAATAATATATAATTTCCCTAATTCACAAACAATTCAACTGGAAAATCAATTTATCTTGAACCGCGGCCTATATTTGTTGTTATCTCTTATTCTTGAAGATCTTGTGTTGTATTCAGGTTCCAAGATTACTTCCAAAGCCAAGGCACAAATAACATTCAACATCTGACCAAAATGTCGACTAATTGTCTCCCCAGAGTGTACAAAACTATCTTGGATTTGCCTATTACGATTCGAGTGAGCAATGATTCTTAAAAACATCATAAATGATTCTCGTATTATTAATCTATTTGAGGGGTATATGTTACATTGTTGAATTAGTTCAACAATTGCTAAAAAAAGGTCTCTATGCATGCGACACATTTCGTACAACCCATCGTTGTCAATTAATAATTGCTCCAACACATATTCCCATCCTATCAATGCACTTCTACGTGGAGGACGCATGTTGGTGTAACTCAATGTTTCTTGTATTATTTCTATATCATGATTAATTTCTTCATTTGCGTCAATTCATATCTCAAGCATCATTGTATAATCTTCATCAGCACTTTGATGAACCAGAAGACGTAAGTAACCTATCATTGATAAACACAAATATGAAAATGGTAATATTTTATTAAAATAAAAACAGATAATATGAACATTAATAAAGCACAAATAACAAGTCCTCAACACTCAATTCACAAATGTAAGCAATGTCCACAACATCCAAAAAAGCAATGAAAGACTGTCTACAATGAAAGTAAGCAAACAACAATAGAATAAATTGTTCATGTGATGTTCGAAAAAAAAAATTGTTCCAATGCAAATAACAGTATGGAAGAACCTAGCGAAAGAGTGATAGGAGAGATCCACGGCAACGCTGAGGTGGCATATTGATAAACACCTGTCTCATTTCTTTCATCATTGCAAACTCCTGCACCGTCAATGCTTAAACCCTATCTTCAAAGTCCTCAATTGCTTTTAGTATTCCCATGTAGGTAGGGACACTATCCCAAGCATCATCAGTAGAACTACTTGCCGTAGCTAAACGAGCTCACTTCTCAACAATATAGTGGTAGAATTCTTCTTACGCACATACAGAGGCTTCACTTTTTGTTGCCTGACTTTTGGACCAGCAATTAACCAATTCCACAAGACTCTTAGTGGCACTCTTCTTCTTCGAAGGCCCGTTACCGCCCGCAGAAGCTTTAACCTTCGACCCACGGGGGGTGTTCAATATGTCATTGGAGTCCCCTGTCTCTTCCTTAGGTTCCACCTCCTAAACGGACTTGTTCATAGCACCTCCAATGTTGGCTGAGGTGTGTGGGCCCATTGCTCATTTCACTTTGGCTACTGTCCCACCAAAAATTTCGGATAGGACATCATATTTCGCTAAGCTCTTCTTCTTGTACTTCTTTTCCTCAGGATATTTCTGCCCAAAATAATTTTGTCCAACAATTAACAATAATTGTATACTAGCCACTGCCAACTAATGCAAAATAATCACAAAGTCATGTTGAAATATTAAAACCTCTAAATGATTCTTCCATACATTGTCAGTGGCACTGACAGTGTTTGTCTCAGGATCCCAACCAAATCTGGTAGTTTGCATTAACTTATCAAAGTCTTTTGTAGCAATCCTTAGTCCATTCCACTTTGCCTTCAGGTGTGGAAGTGTGTAATGTATCCTAAACTTTGCTGCTAACTCATTCACAATCTTCAGCCAAGTTTTGTTGTCTAAGGTGGACGAATGCAATCTACTCTTTGTTTCCTCATGCAACAAGTCAATTAGGAAGTTTTCGCATTCCAGCGTCCAAGTAGCATGTTCTACACTATCACTCATCTATAAATAAGTATGAAAACTCTAAAATTACTTGTACTCCATGTAGAATATTTTAGATCAAGTGGCTCAGGTGTCATAGGTTGTTAGCAAACAACACATAAAGATCTGCAATAACCAGTAGAAAATCCATGTGTCATTCTAAGGTTAGTAAAACCAGCACAATCACACAGATTACAACCAGGGTATATTGCCACACCTTGAGAGATCTCATTAATGAAAAATATGTAAAATTTGACACTCGTCATCGCCTTTATACCAATCTTGATCAAGATAGCACCATTCTTCGAAACAAGTCATATTCATTAGACAAACAGATGAGAAAACCAATCACATGGGTGATCATACAAAAAATTGCCAAATTAAGAGGAAATGACGTTGAGAGATCTCTAATGATGGTTTCAACTAGTGTAGTTAAAGTAAGTTTTACTTATCCTTGCATATATAAAATTGTCTTGAATTTAGCATAATCATTGACAATCAGACGAAGAAAATCTAGTGGGCTTTTGTTAATCAATTCAAAATTCATTTCTTGTGCAATACTCAGGTATCTGGTCTAGACCCAATAATCAGAATTTCACCCAGTGCATTAACCAACCAAATAACAAAAAAAAAAAAGAGAAAAGAAAAACAGCAAACACAAGATTATCTAACCTACACAACCCAAGGCAACTAACAGATATCCAAATGAAACAAGCCTGAAAAAAAAATAAGCTTTTTACTTTTTCAATTTTCTAGTTAAATAGGTTTCGTATAGCATGAAAAAAAATTCATGTTACACACCCACGAATGCACAATTTCACAGAACCACAAATTCCCGGACCCACAATTTCACAAACCCACAAACCCACAGTTGCTAACATGACCAAGAAATAACCCAACATTGAAAAACCCACAATCTCCCAAATCGAGGAAGAGAGGAGAGGAGAGGAGAGGAGAGGTGCATACCTCGTCGAGTTCAGCAACTTATAGCGTCGGAGCTTCGATGGTGAGAGGGCTGGGGTAGATCAACGAAAAATCCTCGATTTGTTAAAAAAACCCTTGTTAGAATGAGTGAGAGATCCTAGCAAAGCGAAACTGCTCAGCGAGATGAAATTGACAAAGCAAGAGGAACGAAAAACAGCAAAGAGAGATTGCTGATGTACCCTAATGGCGATGGGTTTGAGAAGAGCAAGGGAGCCACAGTGAAACCTCAGATGGAGGTCGCGGGTTGGAGGACGCCGAAGAAGGGCATAACCAGAAAGGAGAAAATGAAAACGAAATCGTTTTCTTTTTTCTAACAAATTTTGCAAAATTTGTAAAATGTTCTCATTTTTGTTTTGGGCCCAAATGGTAACCAAACGGGTTCCCAACTTCATTTTCGTTTTTTAAAATTTCCAAAAACGTAAAAACATTAAAAAAATTACAATACGTGTCTAAATTATTGTTATGAAATTAAAATTTAATACCATATTTAAAATATCTTAAAAATATCATTAATGATATAGTAATTACCTTAATGATATTACATATTGTACTATATAATTATATAAAAATAATTTTACTGATATCATTATGAGACATTTATAGAATTTTTACAAATTAAAGTTATATTTTAATTTAATAAATGTAATTAGGCCAATTGCCTTATTAACCCAAAAATATCTTCAAGACATAAACTAAACGGGCCCAATATTTTCAACTATTTTCTAGAAAAATCTTATGTTGTTCTTGAACTCGACGGAAAACATACACACATGCACAAGTACAAACAAAAGTATTTCGCATGGACGATGGACTGTGAAATCGAGTCGAGTGATTTAAATGGTAGGTTGGCATTCTCGGTTTTATTGAATATTTGGCATTCTTAATTTAAATTAAAACTTTTATGTGCTATAATATAAAGTTCTTACATGTTAAGTGTCAAACAAAAATATACTACAATATAAAGTTCTTACGTGTAAATCAAGTTTGAGTGATTTACATGGTGTTTGGTATTCCCGGTTTCATCGTGTGTTTAACATTCTCAGTTCAAACCAAAACTTTTATGTATTACAATGTAAAGCTCTCATATGTTATAGTGTCAAGCAAGAAGTATACTATAGTGTAAAATTTTCACATGTTACAGTGTTTTAACTAATGAGTTCAAACTATTGCTCCCATATATCTTATCAACTAAAACTTTTGTTTGTTATGGTGTAAAGCATTCGCATGACTTAACTCAAATTTGCTCCTAAACACTTGGAAGAATTCCTCACTTTGCCATTTTGCATGAAATTCATGCAAGGCTCAATTCTCTTCGGATTCCACTCTAACCAATGGCCGAGGTACATGGAAGTGAGTCGGGGCACATGCCTCACTCGCATTTTGAAATTCTAAGCTCCAATCCTAATTTTGTCTAAAATTTTAGTTACGTCCTTATTAATTTTAATTGGGCCTCACTTTTATTAAAAAAAAATATAATTGTACCCCCACTCAACAATTGAACACATATAATTGTATTCTTATAATATAAAAAATTTAAATTTTGACTTTTTTATAGTGTCCTCACTGAAAGTATTTTCTAGCTTCACCGTTGATTTTAACATGGAATTTATGGCTTCAATCATAGAAATACCACTTTTAGAGAGTGGTGTTATATTAAACAATTTTTAGATCGATTTAAGCTTAGGTTTTACACAACAGTGATAGGGATGAATCACTGGGATCTAATTTACTCTCCGCTTACCCCACCTTTTTTTTTTTTTTAAACTTAAGGTGAAGGTTTTAAATTATTTATTTAGTGGTAAAGTCGGGTATAATTAGGTTATGCCTACAACCACACCCACTACTTTTTTTTCATCCACAAAATTTTATGATATTTAACAAAGGACATAAATAGTTATAATCCTGTGTTAGAACAGTATTTCTTTAGATTCCTCTGATTTTCGAAGAATATCTTATCATTAAGGAAAAAGAAAAAAGAAAAAGCCAAGGATGCATAATTCAACCATTGAGTCTTTGATGTTTCAGCCGTTGAATCCATGTCCCGGCAAAATACAAAAACCATTTGACTCTATTTTCATCTGAAACAAAACCCATTTTTGCAAGCAAATAATTGAGGTATCTTTAAAAACCCATAACCGTAGCAAAAGAACCATATGTGAGTAAATAAATGAAGTATCTTTAAAAAAGAGTAAATTGTGAGTCACATTCTTAATTATTTGCTTTTTGCGAGGATGAACTTTATATATTGACAAAAAGTACATTAAACTTAAAAATCATTAAAAATTAAAATTTAATAGTTATTTTTAATTTGCATTTAACACTATTTTTTACGTGTTAAGCTTCAATTATATTTTTATTAAAATGATGAGCTTTATCTTTAAAAAAATTTATATATAAATCTTGTGATTAAAGTTATATTGAATCTTAATTGGTAATATTTTTTTATATAATCGATAATAATTTTAAAATTCATAGTTTATTTTATTAAGATTAAAATTTTGATTACATTAAAGTGTGATTTACTATTAAAAAAATTTTAAAACCGATCAATCAGATTTTGCCATGCCAGAAAAAGCCTATTTTTAAAAATTAAAAAAAAACACCAATCAACTCCCGCCAGATAAGGGAAAAAAACCTGCATACGGTAGTAGTAGGCGGCCACCGAACAACACGGGGACCTAAGAAACAAGAGGCAGCCAAAACGTTAAAACAAAGGCCTAGAATTTCCAATATTTACAAAAAGACCACTCCCAATCAAAAAATAGAAAAATTTTGTGTGGAAGCGGGAAGCATGTGAGTCACTGACCGAGCAGGTATAGAGAGAGAAAATGTTTTAGAGAGAGAAAGAGGGAGTCTATCGGTGATTGTCACATTGATTGAATGCTAGAGAGAGAGAGAGAGAGAGAGGTTCAGAGCTTCACTGTGAAAACCTCCATAGCTGTTGACCGCTCATCGTCTCTCTCTGTGAATGTGGCAAGCTCTCGTGGCGGCGGCGGTGGCCGGAACCACCGGCATAGTCGCCAAGCACTTCCTCAAACCCGCCTCGGATCACGGGCAGAATCCCTACAATGGCGGCGACGACGACGATGGCGGCGGATCGCGGTTTCTGAGCGCTTCCGCATTGTGCTCCGAGATGGATTTGGCGCGCGCGAGCGTTTCCGAGGTGGAAGACGAGATCTTTAGGTTTTCCAGCACTGGTTCTCGAGGCGATGGGTTTCGAGTTGGTCCGAGGAGTTCGAGCAGGAAAAAAGGTTCTTTGAGGAAAGGAATTAGGGCTGAGAGATCTGCTAGTGGTTTGGAGCAGAGGAGTGGCGCGAGGAGAGTCGGTGGTGTTTGCTTGAAGAGGAGGAAAATCACTTGCAAGAAAGTGGCTGGAAAGCGAGATTCGTGCTCTACTCAAGGTTAGATTCTCGTTTTTTTGTTTTCCCTCTGCTTTCTGTTTGCTTCGCGAGAAGATTGTTAAAAGAAGATGAAATACGTTGTTTCGGAAATTAGACGAGAAATTTTACGCTTGCATGTAACGTCTTAGCTATTTGGTTCAGTTTGATTTCACCACCATTTGTTCATGATGGCCGGGACTATTTAGTTGATTATTTGCTCTGCACAATTTGTGTCTGATTAGGCAATTATTGAATTAAATAATGGGCGAATTTTTAAGGAAAGTTAAACATATTTGAAAAAGATTTTTTTTGGGCCGGATAGTTAAATATATATATATATATATATGTATGTATGTATGTATGTATGTTTGAATTTTGTACCCATTTGGTTCATAGGTTGGAACATAAATTTGAATTTTGTTGAGACTTTGTAGCAAGTAGGTTTGTATTCTGGTTCAAACCAGTGAAATTGATTGAAGTGTTGCAAATTGTTAATGGCAGTTCAATGTGCATAAATTCAGATATAATTTTTACTTTTGTTAACCTAAGGGAAAAAATGTATGGGGTGAGTAGTTATGTCCAACACTCCTTATGTTTCCTTGAGCTTTTAAACATGTCTTTTAAAAAAGTGAAGAATGGTCTTATCTTAATTGTGAAAGTTTTATCATACACAAGCTGAAGGCAGGCAGAATTTGTGTTGAGAGTTAGGCGTTTTTGTAGTTTTGTGTAAGCTTCGTCATGTGCTAAGTTAAATCTATGATGGTTTTGATGGGTTACACTTTTTTAAATATCGGGAATAGCTTCATGTGAAGCTGCTGTTGGTTTAACACTGAAATGTTTTTCTTATGTTCTTTCAGATGCCTCCTTATTTGGTTGGGGACTTGGTGTTGGGATCATGTACATGATGTCAACTGGGAAAGCCGAATTCAAAAAGCTTAATGCAGCAATGAATGAAACCGCGAAGGTTGTCAATGAGTTGAAAGCAGAATTACATAAAAGAAAATCGTCCCAAAATCTGCAAGTTTCAGGCTGTGAAAGTGAGGTCATGTTAACCTGTCATACAACTGGCTACAAGGATGGTCACACCAACCTTAACGTGGCAAACGCAAATAAAATAGGCTCCCATGACATGAAAAGTTTCTTTTCTATGATAAATGATGGAGAAAGCGCAAGTAGCGTTCTTACGGAAGAGCCTGTGCTAGGGATGCAGGAAATGGATCAACTGGAAGCAGAGCTCAAGTTGGAACTGCAAAAACTTCCATGGCGCACCTTAGATGCTTCTGACCAAGAAGGTTCAAAAGCTTTAATTAAGGTAAACATTTGGGGTGCCTTTCTACACTTTTTAACTCATTGGATTGCCTTGGAAACATGTGACTTCATACTAGTGCTGGCATCTCCGCCAAACATTTAGACCAGTGTGTAGCTTAATTGAGGTTGCTGGCTGCTGTATTATATTTAAATGCTGGACACGTGGGTTGCATTTAATTAAATAAATTTGGATGCCAAGCTAACAATTTCTATGCCTGTTGAATTTTGAGAAATCTGATCGAAAATAAAATTTTGAGGATAACCGCACAGATTTATGTCCTGGATGTTCCTAACTCGAGTGGTTAGGGAAATGTGAATAGTGCAGCGGTAAACAGAATACTAGAAGTAATCACCACATATCTGTGGCTGTTGGTCTTCTTTCTTTCTAGAAGTGGCCAATCAGTGAACTATCATACCCTGATCTACATGATTTTATTTACGTTGTCCTTAATAAATTTCCCCTCTTTCAAACATTTGTATGTCCTACCTAGACTAGAGCATTGTCTCACTTTGTTCTAATTAATGTTTTACAGACCGAACTTTCAGCTCAAGGGCTTTCTGAACAAGGGAGACAAGATTCTGATTCCCATCAGTTAGGCGGAAATGGAGTACTGCCAGCAGAGCTCGATCAGAAATTGCGCCATTTGCTCATTGAACGACAGGAAAGCCAAATAGAAGAGCTGGAATCTGAGTTGCATTTAGCCCAACACAAACTCCACGAGAAAGAAGCTGAACTCCAAGCAATGAAGGATTGTGTTAAGCGCCTAACAGAATTTTCTCTTTCAACTTGCTCAGGCAGGACTTTCTGACCGTCATTGAATTCACCCATCTTTTTGCCCTTGTGTTTTGAGCTTTGTTGTGGTTTTCTGGGTGTTATAATTGCTGTAACTATGACACTCTCACCAAGTGGATTGTTCTCTTTTACCAGATGATGAAGCCGACGTAGGCATTGAACAAGATCAGACGACCAGTGATTGGAATTGCAAGGAAGTTGGATCTGAGTCAAGAAAACCAGGGGTTGGCTTGAAAAGACTGATTGATTCTAAATGCATGTAGTTGTCCTGAAAAACTTAACATTATTTCGTACGTGGGCACTAAGGTAAATCTCTAAGAAAATATAGATTCCAACATATTGTATTGTCTTGGGTGGGTCCATATCAGTTTTAAGTCTTGCAGTCATCTTGAGCAAAAATAATAATAATAAGAAAAAGTTCTTGAAGCCATGTCTCTTCTTGCATTCTGCACCGGGAATATAAAATTACAATACCATTATTTAATCAGCTAGTGTCCTGAGCCGAACCCTCGTTAAAAAAGTGACCCCCAATTGACTTGGCATATCCTGGCCTTTGCCCGGATCTTGGTTTAAGTTCTTTTATTATGCCAGAAAGGAAGCCTGATACCTAAGTTGACTTTTTGTTTTCTTGTTCGGTATAGGATTCAGATAACTATCCCCCCACTCACACTGTCAAATTACTGGATTGCTCTAAAAAAAAAATCAGTCTTTTGGCTTGAATCTTGCAGAGTAATGTTGGAAAGCAGTGAAAACAACATGTTCATAAGCTGGTTAGATAGATGAGAGCAAAATGTGGTGCCTACAAGTGGGTCAGGTTTGTGGGGAACCTTTTCCCTATCTTATGAAAGATAGAGATGACCCATTTATATGTTCTTTGCTGCAAATTTCAACCTTCGATTTTCTTGTTCTTTTGGCTACATGTTCATGGGAGGGGCCAGGCCAAAAACTCTTTTGTACTAAAATCTAGACTCCCTTTTCTAGTCTCTATCTTAAATAGTTGTAGAAAAACTCACTTTAATGTATTGTATCTATCAATATTATAGTCGCATGAATCCAAATCGTCTACGTAAATTAGGGAGAGCAATGAAGGTACTCCTTTTTTATGGAACAATGGAGGTGCTCTTTTTTTTGTTTTTTTTTTTTACTTTTGTTTGTTTAAATCAATTACATATAGTTAAAATCATGTTTTATTTTGAGATTTGATGGTTAAAATAGTGATACTTAGTATCTTTTTCGAACACCACCCACCCCTCACCCCCCCTCCCCTTCTTTTTTTTTCCCCCAAACTCTAGGGAATTGCTGAAATTGGACTTGAAGATGGTATTTTCTTTGCGTTGGTTGGAGGTTTTGTTTCTTTTTACAGGTTTTTATAAACTAACAAAAATCAAATGTTGATCTGAATAATCAAACTTTACAAAATGTGTGTGATCCAAGTGCATAGGAATTCTCCTGCAACATTGTGCTACGGAGCTAGGGATTGGACATATGTGACTTGTCCTTGTGAGGTTGGTGATCTACCCAAGTACCAAGTTTTTAATTCATAATAAATTGCAATAAAAACAGGACAATTTTAAAGGAAAAAAAAAGTGGGAGGACAAGTATTTTGGTTCTATTAGGACGTTTTGTTATTTTAATTTTTTAATTTATGATTTAAAATTGTTTACGTCCAAAATTTATAAATCAGACTGTTAACATGACCTATCATAAGTCCCAAAAAAAGGAGGGAAGGAAGTTGCGCTGCTTGTTTCAAGCCTCCCCTTTTGCCAAGGGATGACCTTCACGCTTTAGATTCCATTTGGCTAAAATAGCCAAACGTACTAAAAGTAGGGATTTTTGTATTAGTGATAGAAAAAGGAGAAAAAAAATGAATTGAAAACAGGGATTTCCCTGAAGCAAGTTCAACGACAGTTATCAGAGGGGCAAAAAAAAAAAAAAAAAAAAAAAAAAAAGAAAAAGGAAAAAAAAGTTCAACGACAATTAACCATTGTTTGCCTTTATGCAATATATTTATTTTTTTTGTTTGGTAAATACCTTTATGCAATAATAACAACGGCAATTATTACATACACAAGAAGGGCAATTTTTTTTGGAAATACAAAAAGATATTTACTAGCAAATATTTGTCTACTAACCATCAAATTTATAAAACAAAAAAATTATTTTGATCAAGCTTAATGATTTGAAAATGTATACCAGCAGATAGAATCCCCAAATAAGAGTATATAAATGAAATGATTAAATGAAAGTTGTTGAGACAAGCCCTACCAAATTAAGGTACCCTACAACATAAAGTTCTATTTAATTTTTTTCCATTGTACTTTGGGAACCTCAAGGCAAAATTTGCTTGAAGACTCAGTTTGGTCGACTGTCTTTTTAAGAAAATAAACAATAAATGCCCAGAACAACAATTTTTTTTTTTAGGATGTTTGTTTAAAATTGAAATTTTTAATCCAAAAATTATAATATATAAAAATTTTATATTATAATATCTAAAAATTTTAGTTAAAATTGATATTATTAAACTTTTTTTTATCTAACCAAATCTTTACGTACCACTCAGGTAGACTAATAGAGCGACTAGCTCTATTTGTTCTCTCCACAGACTTTTTTTTTTTTTTCTCCAAGGAATTTGCCATGACGTCTCGTTGCATCAATCCAGCAAAATAATAATAAAAAATCAACAAAACAAGAAAATAAAAGTTACATCAATCACCATCCAATCATGATGGCTAAGAGTAATTTTGAGTGGACAAGCCTTTGCCTTATCTTGGCAAACTTCCTCCTTACTATTCTTGTTGTTCATTCCCAAAATTCACCATTATTCACTGCACGAGTGCATCTGAAAAGCCTTTCACACCGAAGATTCCTCTTTCTTCTCCCTCTGCTTATATTTTTATTTTTTCTTCTTTTTGCTCTTTGGCAGAAGTATTTTATTGCAACAAAGTCCCTGAAAATGGTGTAAATAAAATATTGACCTGCAGAACCATGCCAGACGCAACTCCACAAGACTAATACCTCGAAATATAGAAAAAAAAAAAAAGCTTTTTTGATACAGTCCATTCATCCGTCCGTATAAAGATAAATAAATACCAAAAAAAAAAAAAAAGAAAAAAGAAAAAACACTGACACAAAAAACCAAACCAAACCATACCAAAACCATTTTAAAAAAAAAAAAAAAAAAACAGAGCCCCCCAAACACCATCCATATCTCCATATCTCCACTCCGTTTCTCTATTTCACAAAGCCTCTAAAACTAGAAGCAAAGTCACTTGGAGAGAGAAGGAGAGAGAGAGATCTTCGCTCTCCCCATTTCACAGAGCTTCTAAAACTAGAAGCATAGTCATATATATATGCACAGAGAGAGAAGTGGGTTGAAAATGAAGTTATCAGCGAAGCCCCTATCAAGTCCCGGCCGCACAGAGAAGTTCCCACCGCCATTGATGAGGTTCCTGAGAACAAACGTCGGAAGCAAAAGCAGAGGAAGGTCACGTTCAAGTCCCATGTTCGTCCGAAAGAGGAACAACATAAACAACAATTCCGCTATTGAAACGACTCAAGAACCTTCCTCTCCCAAAGTCACATGCATGGGCCAAGTCCGAGTCAAAAGGTCCTCCAAAAAAGGACCAAAAAAGAAGCCCCCCAAACCACCCTCTTCTTGTCGCTGCCAATGTATTCCCGGAAAATATCTCTTCCTTTGCCGTCACTTTCCCGGGAAAATTTTGTCCCGACCCAAGTGGCGCCGGGCCGTTTGGAGCAAGTGGGCATCTTTCTTTCAGGTCAGTTTTCGCAGGAAAGTTGGGATTCGAGGAGAAGATTCGTCGAAGAATGTTGGGTCAAGTTTTGAAGAAAAAAGCAAAGATTCAGAACATTCAGAACAAGAACAAGAACAAGAAGATGAAAAAGAAACCAAAAATAAGATTTTTTTGTCTTCTATTTCTCCTCCCAAAAACGCTCTGATTCTTACTCGGTGTAGATCCGCTCCGTACAGGTCTTCTTCTCTGGCTTGTAGGTTCTGGGGTTCGCCGTTGAAGTCGGAAGAAGAAGAAGAACAGAAAAAAGAGATTGAAAATAAAAAAGACGATGACGTAGAAGAAGAAGAAGAAGAAAAAGAGAAACCCAAGTTCGAAATGGAGAGACTTTCATGTGAAGAATCGAAAATGGAGGATTCAGAGGAGGTTGAGGAAAAGTCAAAACTTTCCGTCAAGGAATTCGAAGGTTCGGAGACTGGGAAAAGATCATCGGAATCTTCGAAAACAGAGGAAGAAGAAGAAAAAGGGAAGCTTGTTGAGAGGCCTTTGGTGTTGACGAGGTGTAAATCGGAACCGGCGAGAACCGGAGAGAAGCTTGACCCGGAGCTGGGTTTCTGGACAGACAGGAAGTTGGGTATATTAAATTCATGCTCAGCTAGTGTTTTGTGATTAATTATTACAATTTTTTTCTCTTTTTTTTGTTCAGTTTCTTCTTCACTCTGTTTGATTCTTATAGTTTTACTTCTAAGAAATATAATATTCTTTTTTTTATGGCAAGTGTTTTTTTTTTTTTTTTTTCAACATCTGGGGTTGCTTCAGAGAATCAGAATCTCCATTGGCTCCATGGTAATTAAAAAAGAAAAAAAGGAAAAAAAAAAAAAAAGAGCTGGAGTTTGTAGGAAATTATAGAAGAAAGAAAAAATATGAAAAATTCAGTGTTTTTTTTTTTTTTGGTAATTCAATATGAAATTCAGTGTTTGTTTATTTGTTCATCGACTTTTCTGCCATATATCTCATGGGCAGCTGTATTTATTTATTAGTGTTTTTTCTGGTGTAATTTTTCATATTCATAGTCACAGTTTTCTATGCTTAGGAAGCCTATGCTTTTTCTTTTTAAGGTGTATAACTTTTAATTATTACAAAGTGGAATTAATTTTTAAGCTATCTTTGGATGCTCTGACCAACTTTTGTTTATCCTTTTCTTTCTAATCTAGGTAGAGCTAGAAAGGTGAACGTATAATAATTGTCAAATTTCTGTGGTAGAAACAGAAGGACACAGTAACTGTATTTTAATATTTCAAAAATAATTTTGATCAAATCTCTTTCAAAACATACTTCTGGAATTCTCATAACAAAAAATCCTCCGTATAATATCTTCAACAACTGACCCCACACATTTATTTTATGGCATCTTAGATAGTGACCAATTAGATTGGCTAAAAAGTTTTCTTAAAATTCAGACTTATGGTGGCAAACTGGCAAAGGCTTTGCTGAAATTGCATCAATCGTCACAAAACAGAGCAAAAGTTTCCTTTTCATGAAAATAGGTCCATGTGTTTATTTTCTAGGTAAGTGGAGATGGAGACTGTTTGGTTCCCACATGCAAAGCTCTCGTCTTGATTCTGATCTAACCTGATTCATCTCCACATGGAGTTTTGGTCAAATATAGAAGAAACTTGTTTACATTTTTTAAATGTCAACCTTAAGCTTGAGCCAAAAATATAATAATAATAATAATAATAATAATAATAAAGAGAAGTCCTTTAGCGTGAATAGTTCAGCAAATGATGTATATTTTTCACAAACTACTTGGATGAACTCAGCAGCAGCCGAGCGAGAACTTCTCTGTGGGGGCCACCATGTAGAAAATTAGAAACAATATTTATTAAATTAGGCTACATAAATATATATTTCAATAATTAATTAAGATATAATTCTAATTTTTTTTATAAAATAAGAATATAATAATATATTTTAATTATTATGGTGTGCTGCAACATATTTTTAATTATTTTATGGGGCATAACATATATTTTTATCATTTTGGGAGGGCACGGTTGTCATTTTCTTCAAAATAAGGGAAATCAAAGCATAACAATGTATTTTAATTATTTATAGGGCACAACAATATATTTTTAATTATTTCATAGGACACAACAGATATTTTTATTATTTTGTGAGGACACAATTGTCATTTTCTTAAAAATAAGGGTTAATTAAATTTTTTTGGCTACAAAATAGGGGTGAAAATTTAAATTTTAGTAAATAAGCAGAAACACTTGCCCCACTCATTATAACTTGGCTCTACCGGTGGTGGATGGATGAGCTATTTTTCATTGATAAAACTTACGGTAAAATATACATTTTTGTCTTGCCATGATGTAGTGGGTGTTTGAAAAAGTGATAAGAACTACTTTTATTGTAGCATGTGAGAGTTTTACGTTGTAGCAATTTTTTTATTGTTACTGTAGCATATGAGAGCTTTTTACTGTTTATAACTGAGTTTGTGGTAAGAACTGAAAGGCTTGTTTGGCAATTGTGGTTTCCATTACAATCTCAGTTATAAACAGTAAAAAGTTCTCACACGCTACAGTAACAATATAAAAATTTGCTACAGCGAAAGTTCTCACATGCTACAATAAAAATGGTTCCCACCATTAATTTCCAGCACTCTTCTAAAAACCTACTAAGTGGTTTTTATCACTGTCAAACACCCCCGTATTGTCACTTTAAATTGTATATTAATTCATCAGTAGTCTGCACTATAAATAAAAACAATTTTGCGTGAATATAAATTTTTAAAATCTCGCTGTTTGAAAAGTTAATTCAACGACACGTCCCGAGGACAAAAATACTTATCTTATAATGAAACTTCTCATCTTTTTTGGACAATTCTTTGACGAGGTACAAAAATTGCCATCCCGTACTTTAAGAAATATTATTAGATTTGCAATTTTCATGTTCTTTTATTTTTTTTAATATAATTTTGATGGGAAATGTGGAGGTGTCGAAGTAGGCTCTACAAACAGGACACTACACTTTTAGAACACGACTCACTTGTTGAAAGCAAAATTTTTGTAAATGCTATTTTTTACAATTTATTTTTTATAAATATTGCTCTTATTTATTTTTGGTATAATTTGATATATAATCAATAATTTCAATAATAATATGACATAGTTTTTTTAAATATAATATAAATAAATATAATTTTTTAAAATATCACATAATATGTAATTTTTTTATTGTTAAACCTACCACGTTTAGTAAATAAGGTTTGCTTGATCCCAAATTACAAATTTTGGATCGAAAGCTCAGTAACGGCCTGCACAAATGGTGTAAGCAACAAGTCTTGTCAGGATACAACACTATTGTTTTTTTGGATTAATTTCAAAACTTCCTCCAAATTATAGGCCTATAATACTTTATCTCTTAAATTTTAGAATGTAACATCTATTTTTTAAAGATATAAACCGTTAACAAAAATGATCATTTTATTAAAATTTTAACAAAAAATTTCAAAATTAGAGATATTTTGATAATCTATTTATAAAAATAACTACAAAAAAATTAAAACTATAATTAAAAAATAGTCTTTTTTGATTATTAAAAAACAAAAAAGTCAATTGAAACCGTAATACCGTTTAGATCCATCTTTTTTTCAATATACATAAATTTTTTTAAAATTTTATTAACTTTTCATATCCAAAAAAGTATTTTGAAATTCTAAGAGTTATAGATGTCAATGAAAAAAAGAATATGACAAAAATATATTTAATATAAAAAGAAATATAAAACAAATGTTTCAAAGGGGAAAAAAAACTCAGATGTTTTAATAAAATTTCTTTCATACTTTTGAAGTGTGCATTGGAATTTATCACTTTTAAATTTTAAAATATTTTTTGCTTGAAAAAAATTAATAAAATTTTGAAAAAAATTTCGATATGTTGAAAAAAAGAGGGATCCAAATGGTATTATAGTTTTAATTGATTTTTTTTAATCATCAATAAAGACTATTTTCCTTATAGTTTGTGGTTATTTTTATAAATAGATTTACAAAATACCTTTAATATTAAATTATTTTTTAATTTTCTGTTAAAATTCTAACAAAAAGACTATTTTTGTTAATGATTTATAATTCAAAAGGGACAGATGTTAGATGTTACGTTTTACAATGCGAGGACAAAGTGTTCTAAGGCTTATAGTTCAGGGGGATTTTTGTAATTAATCCTTATTCTTTTATTATGTATTTTTTTTATAATTTCTTATTAGACTTAGAATGGAAAATTTTATTACATTTAAATTTTTGCTTCGAAAGACTTTCAATGTCGTAGGTTTGTTTTAATTATATGTTTTTTCTTTTCAAGATAATTCTATGCTTTATCTCGTTATGGGCTAATAATGTTATTGTGTTGAATACTTATTTTTAATTTATTCATAATTTTGTCATCTAATATTAAAAGGACACCACTAAAGCAAAGACATGATATGAATATAAATAAACAAGACCAAGCCCTTTGATATCTCTAGATTTAACATTATAAAATATGTAGACTTAATTTTGTTAATTTGAACGTAAAATCAATGCTTTAATAGGTCAAGTAAGGGGATTTAAAAGTTCAGAGGATGAAGTAATGATTTTTAAAGTTCTTAGAATAAAATAAAGAGTTTTAAAATTTTAAGAATAAAACGGTGATTTTTTAAATTTAAAGAGCAAAATAGACTACCTTAAAATTTAGGAGCCATTGAGGGTAATAATTTTTTTTTTCCTTTCATTTTTGCGATATTTAAGAGTGCTGATTTTTTCCCAGAAATGTATACTCCAGACCACCCAAATTTATGCTAACAAGATGTTGTTGATGTTCCATTTAGAGTCTAATCAAACCAAACTTAGTCAGAGTAACCAGAAACGACCCCAAAAAAAGTACATTCCTAGTTCAATCGTGTAAAACTCAGATGTTGTGTCCCACTATAAACAAAAAGACAAAGAAGTGTGGCTTTCTGAAACCAAACTTGATTTTTATCAGATTGTTTGCAGATCTGTTTATGCACACGCAAAAGCCATCAAAAGCACTTCCGTGGGGTGGTTTTTTTGGACTGATCGGATTGTGGGTTTTTTCAGATCCTTACAGACTTTTACAAGAACGAAAAGCTGACTTGGGCTGCACAAAGAGAACATAATGCAGACACCCATGTAGATAGAGATTCCAGATTTGAAGCCTCCAAGCATAAATTACAAAGGGTTGAGCTATAAGGGAAACAATAGTATGCAACTTTTTTAAGCTGAAAAAGATAATGGAGAATACTATTGACAAGATTTAAAAAATAAAAAAAAAAGGCACACGCGCGCGCACTCAATTTGTCAAAATCACATACATTGGGAGGGAAAACCCAATAAAGATCTTATTATATTGTGGAGTCTTATTATTACTCTCATGCAAAAACATTTTAGAAATTTCATTCCTTTAATTTTGGTAGCCTTATAGGGCGTTAGTTAAACAGATTCAAAACCGTCTAAGGCAATTTAAACTATATAAAATTTTAAATTGACATTTGATGGAATAATAAGTGATGTCAGTTCAAACTATGAGATAGTTTTAAACTAACAAAAACCTCAAAATTCAACTTTGTCTCCTCTCAAGTTCATATAATTTGAACAACTTTATACAATAAAAACCACTCATTATCGTTTTTTTTTTCACAAACCATATTTTTCTAAACATCAGTTCTCATTTAAAACTTGATGTGATATTTTATTTTCATTTTAAACCTATATATTCTAAACATCAGTTCAAAGCCATCGTTTAAACTGTACAGTTTAAAATCTACAGTTTAAACTATAAAGTTGTAAACTAGACCATTTTAAATCCAAACATCAAACAAACCATTAATTTTTCTTTACAAATAAGGATGTCATCCTTAGAGTTTACTAGAGAGGGAATTAGAGAAAACATAAATTGTTAAATAATATGTATTTTTTTTAACTTTTTCATCGTCATAAAGTCATAAATTTACTACGATGATTAAAAGTAGACATAACCTTCTGGTAAGAGCCAATAATTACAAAACTTGTAGTACTCTGTTTCTTTTCTTCTGCGAGATAATTACTTTTTGTAATTTTAGGAAATTGTTGGTGGCAACCTTCTTTTCCCTCAATACCACATATGGACCTGTTCATTGTCCAACATATTGTAGTGATGACATGATATGGACCTGGCACAACCGTGTCATTTTGAACCCAATTTTTATGGCTGAATATTCTGAACCCAACGTCTTTTTTTTTTTTTTTCGTTGGCGGAATTATTCTGAAGCCAGTTTGAAACAACAAGAATCAACACCTTAACATTTTTAACACTATCTCTTTTGTACTCATTTTTCACCTCTTTTTTTTTTTAATAGAAAAGCATGTATTTATTTTTCACTTGGAAGGTACAACGCTTTGCTTAAACAACGTCATTAAATCGAGTTGGGTCTTTGGTTTTCAGTCTGTTTTTGCAAGGCTAGCGCTCAAGTTGAAGAACTTTCAAGTTCCAAGGTGACCCATATGCAAATTTCAATCCAATCCATATATGATACATAGGGCCTGTTTGTACAATTTTTGCTTGTAAGAAGAAAAACAAAAGCAATAACTTTTTAATAAGTATTTAAAACCATATTTTAGAAGAACTTTAATGGGTCAAAATAGTTTTAATTATTTTTAAAGTTACAAAAACGTTATATTTAAACTTACAATGTATTATTGATACTCCGGTATAAGTTTCAATTATTTTTCAGAAGTGTTTTTTTAAGAAGCTATATTTTGTAGCTTTGACAGGTAGCACTTTTGGAAAGCAAACGCTTTTCTGACGGTTCATTCAAACACTTCCATAAACGGCTTTTGGGCTCATGAAACTAAAAGCAACTTTTAACAGGCCCTCTCAAATAGGTTCATAGTATACTAATTACTATAAAGTTTGAAGTTTTTTTTTTTATTTTTTATTTTTATATCAATTTGAGTAGAAAATCTTTTAAGCCAAGTTTTAGGGCATTTCTTAAGTTCCAGGAAATTTCCTCCCGAGCCCGAGGATCATTGCATTATCTTCAACTAAGTTCAATGCACTACCAATATCCTCAAGCTTTTGGCTCTTATTTTTTTTAATCTTAAAAAAAATAATGTAATGAAAAGGATGCCCAAAAAAAAATGAATGATATATATATTTTTTAACAAGAGTGAATTGTCGTTCTAATTAATGAATCTGTATGTAGAATACTGTACTTTATCAAATGAAAAATTAGCAACTAAATTACCACATCATTCACTAAAACAAATGAAAAAGAAAATAGAAAACTTGGAGTTTCTAGCCTTATTTCTTTTTTTTTTTTTTAATCCTCAAGAGAATTTGGTGGATCATCTTGTCATTAATTAGATAACTTATTGAGATATAAACAAATATCCGTTTTGGGAACACAATTTCAAATCAAGAGTTTGAATCTATTAATATTGTGACAATTAAAATTTTACAAGAGAAAACATCATAATAAAGTGGTTTGAATCCCTTTTTTTTATAAAAAATTTCAGATCATATTCCCAAATAGCGATATAATTTTACCCTTGTTGTACTTTTTTTTTTTGACATACATAACATATTTGAAATTCTTGGACATTTTTTTTGGGGCTGCCTTTTCTTCATTATTATTCTAGTTGGAAGTCAAAGAATATGGTATGGTTGTGGTCATGGTATTAAAGCCATACAGAGACCAGCTTATTTATGATCATAATTCTTGCACAGACAAATGAACTGAAATGAATAACCCATTCTTCTGCAGCCATAACGTTGTTATTATACAAGCCTGTTAGGTGATCCTGCCGGACCCGACAAGGCACTAATGAATATATACAGCCTTTTTGAGTTATATATATCTTTAAATCAGACCATGTGGACTTCATAAATCACCTTATGTAGCCCATTATTAATTTAAGAATTTTGTTGAAATTCCTGAAAGAAGAGTTTGAGAGAAGGGTTCAAATCATTTTTGGTTCAAAATATTGTAGCTGTGTTATGTAGTTGTCTTTTACTTTACACTATAACTGCTGAAAGCTTTACACCATAAACGGTTTAAATTAAAGAGTCTAAACCACATGTCAAATGGAAGTTATATATACATGCTAAACCAACCCAATTATACAATTTGCTATGTCATGTTAGTCTTTTTTTTTTTAGGGGGAATGGAGGGTTTAAAATCACCATAAACCTCCCTTGTATGCTTAGAAATACAAGGGAAAAAAAAACCTTTTTTTAAATTCATAATTTTTTTCAAATTCCTCTCATTAGTTGCTCTGATTGAGAAAAATTATACAGTATTTTCTTGCTAAATAGTAACACTACGAAAATACTAGAATTTTGCAGTACTATTTTTGAATCCAAGCATCCTGTTTCTTTCTCATTTTTAAGTATACAAAGATAGATATGAAGCAAAAAAAAAAAAAAAAAAAAAAAAACCACACACGCACACACACAAAAAAAACAGCTTTTTGATCATATTCTCCCAAAACAGAAAAAAGAAAAAAGAAGCTCATAATTTCCCTACAATGTATGAGATCTAAATTCCTATGACATATATATATATATATATATATATATAATTTTTTGAATTTATTATTGTACGTGGGTTAAAACTTAACCTTAATTTTAGAGGTGGGAATACAATAGTACCTTTTTATTAATCAAGTGTAGAATTACCTACCAAGCTTTTTAATACGTTTTAAGATCTTATAAATCATGTCATCTTTTATGTCATGTCTTGTGTAAATGTTTATAATACATATATCTTCTTATCAGGAGCCCTTTTTTGAAAATTTATAATGGGTTTTACCTCACAAGCAAAATTATTCATCTTCTTGTACCGTTAATCCCTTACTCAAATAGATAAAGTATAAGGAAACTTATGAATCTTATTTTTACTTTTAACTTTTGACGAAATTAATAATTAACTAAAATGGAAAAAAGGGTTAAAACCCTACTTTTGCCATGTTTCAATTAGCAATATTGCAATAGGCTTCCTCATGCTTTCAAAACAGTTGGATTTTTACGCGACTCACTTGTGCACTTTAGTTATTATATCAAGGCTGAGATTAGGTGTTAGGGTTTTGCATCGTGAACGTCTTTACATTTTATTTGTGATACCAATAGATTTTCATAATGGCATTAGTACGAAGGCGTAAAGATACCACGTATTTTTTTCCCTACTTGGCAAAAAAAATAGCATTGTGATCGTGCATAAGATTCTCCTTCGAAGCATCTTTCTTTGCATTCAATGTCTCCAATTTCAATTTTCAACATGCTTGAGCTTCAAATTACCAAAGCTGAATCTAACTTTCCTCTATTTTTTTCTCAAGTTCCGTGACCAAAAAGCTTATAATTACTCCAGTCTCAATTATTAGTCAAAAACCAAAAAGACTTCCGGCCTTCTGACAATTATAAGCTAAAGCTGAGTATGAGATTGATAGGTGCACTATGGCCGAAAAGAATAAAAGAAGAAAATTTTTTTTTTTAAACAAAAAGACGAAAGAAAACAAGATGTCAATTGGTGCAAACGTTCCGTGCTGCATTGCATGAGCCACATTATTGCATTTGAAATCTCTCTCTCTCTCTCTCTCTCTCTCTCTCCGTGAAACTTGTGGGTTTTCAATTATTTGACTATGTATCTTATTCCTTCAAGATACAAACATATGTCAAATCTAAATTAAACCCGATTTGGGAGTTATGAAATATTCTCATATTATATGTATACTTTACTAATGTGTTTGACTGTAGGGGTGGTTTATATTATTTTTTCAGTTATAAATAATATGAAGTTCTCACATGCTACATCATTTTTTTAGTTATAACAATATAAAGCTCCCACATGTTACGATAACAATAAAAAAATCGCTACAGTATAAAGTTTTCATATATTACAGTAAAAATAATCTTAATAAACGGTTTTAACCACTCTACTAAACATCCTATAAGATATTTACTTTCTTGGTGTACCTCAAAATCATTTACTACGGTTGAATTCAAAATCACATGGAAATCAAAATATGTAAAACTAAGATATCCCTTATATGTAAGGTAGAGTAAAAAGAACTAGTCTCAAAGCAAAAGCATGACTGAAACAATCAGATAGCGCAACTAAAAAGACAAATTTTAGAGGAGGCAAAATATAAATTTACATAGGCAAGACATAGATTTTATAAAATTGTATATATAAAAAATGAAAAGAAAAAAAATCAAAAGAGCGACGACCCATCTTCATTTATATATGGTTCCGTATCTGCTTATGCAATCAATTCAAGCATAATACAACTCGTAGAGTATAATTTTATCCCACTATAAAAAATCTCATATATATATATATATATACACACACATACACACACACACACATCCACATCCACAAGTATAAGGTACAAACCGCCTGATTGTAAGCTTTGCAGCTTATAAAAAAGGCTGAGGGGGTAGTTGTGGAACTTCAGACCAACTCTAAGGGCGCAATTAAAACCTCTTAAAGTACTTCTACAACTGTGTTAGGTATGCTATAAATTTATAATGAAGTCACAATTAAATTTGAAAGCTCCTTTTCCATGGAAAAATTGGAGGGGACTTCTGTATCCGTTATTTATCTAATGCTGACATTCTGTCTATAAAAATTTTCGAACTATTACAACTTGAATGATGAGTAAATACAAGGGCTTTGATAACTTTACCAGTCAAGCTGTTGATGTGTTGAATTGAAGAAATTTTGGGAAGAAAATTGTTGGCAGGAAAATTAAAGAACAAAATAACCCTTAATTCTTGAGCAATTTTTTTTAGTGAGGACCAAAAAAAGTATCCACGAGTAAGTATTTGTCTTTCAGTTTCATATTTACAGAAAAATAATTTTGACGAAATCTAATGATTTTAAAACGTGCACTATCGATGAGAGTTTCTACCAAAAAAAAGTCTTCTAATTCTTGTCAATTAAAATAGAAACGGATATTATGATATTGCAAGTGCCCTAATTAGGAGCTAGTGAGTTAAGTCCAGGGAATGATATATCAATTATCTATCAATATTTAACCATAAAATTGATCACTAAATCTGACCTCGCACCTAAGCTTCTTTTGTTTCTTGAATGGAGAATGTGAATCTTAATACTATTATTGAAACAAAAAAATTATTCTTTCATATGCTTTCATTGCAAGCTTAATTAAAAACCATTTTTGAGGTAACATCAAAGAAGGCATTCATAATGCAAAGCTTGTTACTTTTTTTTTTTGAGCAAACTAAATGGGCTAAGGTTTCAATGTTTCATCAATTTGACCAACCACATTAATCTTGCACAAGATTTGACCACTCTGAGAATTCTCATGGAATTAATTCCTGAACTTCAATTGTTGACTCCACAATTAGTTGCTGAACCAAAAAAAAAAGCAAGTGGTAAAATAAAACATCCTCATATTAATGGATTTCAATCACTTCTCCAATTTTCCATGTCCCAACTTCTAAATGAGATCTATCCAAATTAGTTCAAAGCATTTAATGGTTAATTTCAAACATTAAAGTATGAAAAAGTTAGTTAAAACATTAAATTTTTGAAATATTATCACATGATTTGGTACGGTGGACATTATTTTCGAACATCAAATTGAATAGATGCTTCGAGTTTAAACATACTTATATTAACTAGAGGCATATGTACACTTTATAGACATATAATATATACACACACATATATATATGTATATGCATATATATGAGTATGCTCATACTAATTGGTTTCCGGTTTCGCTCCAGAAACCAAGTCTAAATACTTGTAATTTGCATCAACTATTTCCAAATGATTAATTATCACAAGCAAAAAGCAAGTAGAACATGGAGATAAAGGGAATTTTCCTATTTGCCAAAAGAATTTAAGAGCCTAATGACAGAAAGAAACAAAATAAAGTTGGAGTAGGTGTGAGTAATGTGACTTGGCTGGCCAAAGGAGCTTTGATGGGTTCCCTTAATATAACATTTGAATTATTAACACATGGAGTTGTCTTGGACCCAAATGAAGAAAAATTTGAAATGGAGAAAAAAGAAAACCACAAAATATAATAAATCAAGAACAATAATGACAATGCGCCATTGACTGGTCAGTAGTGCGAATTTGATCTTGTTTTGTATATAAAAATTAAAAAAAAACAGAAATAAGGATTAAAATCCCTAAAAACATAAATAGCTATTAAGATAAATAAAGTAGCTTGATGCTAATAAGATCGACTAGTATAATAACACCATTAAAATAAGTACTAAAATACGAAAAGAATAAATATCAAAATAATTAAAGGAGCTTGATGGGGCTAAGACTAACTAGTCTAGTGGCACCATCGCGAGTTTGATCTCATCTTTTATATATATATATATATATATATATATATATTTAAATAAGAGAAATAAGTGTTAAAATCCCTAATAAATAAGTAAATATTAAGATAAACTTTTAGGTAATTGTATAGTAAACACTAACATTAATGTTCCAACCCAACACATCCGCGTCTGTACCTCACAACTTATTGCTATGTGGTTGGTGACGGTTTCATATATCCCAAAAAAAATACCTCAAAACCTCCCCTTAGCCTTGTGCTTCTTCCGTGAGTGCTTCTTAACCACTCTCACCTTCCCCCCTTAAAAGACCAAAAACTTTCAGTTTCTCAAGAAAATCTCTCACTTTCTTTGTTTTTGTTTTTTTGTTTTTCTTTTTGGTAGTATATTTGGTTCTTGGGTTTTATACCATGGAGCTCAAGTCTTGCTTCACCACCATCTTTTTTCTCTTCCTCTTTGCTGCTCCTTGCTTTTCAAGAGGTTGGTTTTTTCTTAAATTTCCATTACTAGCTATCTCTTTAATGTTTCTTCATTTAATTATAAGCACATTTTTTTTCTTGGGGGCTCAAATATGGTCATGATGATCAGATAATAACTAGTTTTGGTGGGGTTGATTTATATTTATTTGTATCAATTATTATTTATTTATTGTGGCTCTTCGAATAGGGGGATCAGATTTGGTGGATTCTCATGAAGTTTATGAGATTGATTACAGAGGTCCAGAGACCCACTCATCAATTCCTCCACCTGACCACTCTCATGGGATGTCATGGGTTCACAGAGAAAGTTCTTGGGGACACCCAAATCACCCTAAATCTAAGGGCAATAAGATGGGAAGAAAAGTAAGTTAATTAATTATATTCATGCATTAATTTTTTTAAATAGTTGTGTATTTCTTACTTGGGTTCATGGGCAAAATTTTGCTGCTTAGGAGAAACTCCAGATTAGTTTCTTTATCTTTGAAAGTTGGGAAGTGAAACTGTTTAGTGACATCTTTGGGACACCAATCATTTTAGTTTAAAAATGTCACAGTCAAGTAGCAGTTGCAATCTGGAGAATACTATGTATATTTTGTACTGAAGTAGCTCATGACTAGCAGTTGGTAGGATTTTACCTTTTTTTCCCCCCTTTTTCTCCCCGCTAAAGAATAAGAAAATTTTCTATTTTTTTTCTTTTTTCTTCTTCATGATTTTTTGCAGGTAGAGAAAACACATGGATGAAGAACTTTTGGAAGTGGGGAGTGAGAGTTTTTGGTCAAAGAGTATTTTATGGCTATCAACATGTAGAGACTAAGAAATGTGATTGAATACTAGCAATATAATTATGTCATTTTTTTTTTTTCGATACAAAGGGAGGGGAATACCATCATTTTCAAGTGGGGTTTAACGTGACTCGAACTTTCAACTTATGGTTGGAGTAGAGAGACTTACAACTAACTAGGTTGCCCTCACTCATCATGTCAGGTTTTTCTATCTGTCTTTCTTATGTTAATGAGGAGTGCTCTATACATGGTCCTGTGTTGGAGCTTTAATTATGTGTTTTTGTAACTGTAATTATGGTGGAACATTATTGCCAACTAGCTATATGAATGAAACAATAGTATGCGTTACATATATGCCTCATTAAATTCTTTGCAATAAAGTTATAAAAATCAACACTTTCCTAAAAAAGCAAAGGAAAAAAATTTGAAAAATTCATTTCAAGTTCAAAATTTGGCTACAGAAATTCTCGCCAACGCCCCCCTCAATTATAGGATAATTTTCACATTGTTTCTTAATTTTAAAAATTTTGATTTTTCCCTTGAACTTTAAATTTGTCCAACTAACCCCTCCTGTTAAACTTTTTGCAAAAAACAAACAGAAAAAGACCACGTAATCTCATTTAACCTTTCTTTTTCTTTTTGTTTCAGTGGAAATTTTAACTGAAAAAAGGTGTAAGTAGGAGTAATTTAAAGTTTAAGGAGTAAAAAGAAAATTTTTATAATTTAGAAAACAAGATGAAAATGACGTTAAAATTGAGGGACGCTGGTGAGAATAATCCTTCATCCCTTTAATACTTTCTACCCTTTCATGCATGGCAAAACATATCCTTAATTGAGGTGCATGGAACAGCCTGTTCCAGAAAACTACACTTGACACATGCAATACAATTGTACAAAAGAAAGCTAAGATTTGCTTTCAACATTTATGTTATGATGTTTACACATAACTGTGAGTACAGATCTGTGAGGCCTCCGAGGCAACCCAAAGGCCCTTAGCCAGCGAGACTGGGACTTGTCCCCCGCAATTATTGGGGTTTCACATTATGGATATGGATAGAATCGTTAGTTAAAACTATAAATATTATAGTATATGAGAGCCTTATATTATAACAATTTTTTTACTTTTATTTTAACATATGAGAGATTTATACCGTTCTTAACTGAAAAATTGTTTAAAACCAACTAATGTCAAACAGTTAGACATTTGCCCCATCTCTTTGTTAGTCATATGGTTCACCTTTTATTATTTTCCTTGGGAGCAATGACAAAAATTATAAAATATTTATGTTGTATGCTATCAATTTTATAATTGGATTGAATTATGCTACATTTTTAAAAACTATTTGAAAATATGCCATAGTGGCATAAGTAGTATTTTGAATACTGACAAAAATATCCATAAACTAAACCTGATTTTTTCTTTTTTTCTTTCTTTTTTTCTTTCTCTTTCTCTCTTTGGATATTGGCAAAAATGTTAATGGTATATTTAGGTATTTCTAATATAAATAATGATGTGGTTGTGACATTATTAGCAAATATATATATTTTTTCATAGTATAAATCAATTCAAGATTAAAATTTGTTACATTTTTATAAAGAGCTAATTTTTTTTTTTTTTCAGATAGACCCTTCCTTTTGGAACCATTTTAATATTCAAGATTAATACGGTGTTGTAAAGCCTCTAAATTAATTAAGTGTGATTAGTGTATAAAATAATGAATTAGTGTAATGACCGAGAAAATCTCATTAATAAACCTAATATTTAATTGGGTTTAATTAATGAATTTACTCTTAAAAGAAATATGATTTTTATAAAAATTACGATAAAGTGTGAATGAGTGGTATTCATTGCAAATTTGATGGCAAATGTGATGCAATGTATGGTAAAAATACAGATTTTTTGAGTTTAATTACTCAAAAATTTGTAAATAATATCCATAAGATGAATTTTATATTACGATTATTTGTAAAATTATGATATAAATGAATGGGTGATTAGAATATAAATAGGACATAGAAGTTGTCCAAACCCTAATCAGGGGTAAAAAGAAGGCTGAAGCAGTATAAGTATACTGCTAAGTGAAAATACAGATACGAAAAATGTCATATTTGGCATTCAAAAGTGAACAACAAGTAAGTCAAATATTTTTATACAGTCTAAGGATATAAAATACACTGATTTGACAATGGTAGTGTAAGAAAAATACTGTATGGTAAAAAATTACATAATGTAAATGTTTGAGCCCCACAAAGTGGACACTTTTTAGCTTTCTATTAGGCCACCAAGCCATGAAAGGTGGCCCAACCATATGTTGACACTTGGTAACCCAAATGGTTACTTGATGAGGTAATCAAGTGGGTTAGGAAGCATTTAATGCATGGTTATCACAAATTTTTTTTTTCTTTCTTCTTCATCCCATGTTCGGCAGCCATTGAAGAAGCTTTCAAAAAAATTTCTCAACCTCACACTTTGTAAAAATAGCCCTAAAACAAGTTTTTGAAGCAAGCTCAAGGATTTTTCATAAGATTTAAGGTAAAATCCCAAACTTTTTAACAAGTTTTTCAAGGGATTTTTCATGGGTAGAAGGGGAAAATTAATCCATGGTGTTTTTGCATGAAAAGGAAGCATATGAGGGAGTTCAAAGGAATTTTGAAGGCTAGAAACCAAAAGAATATTATTTTGGTAAGTTTTAGATTTTAAAGTTTTAAAATTTTATGAATTTTGTTTTGATATTTATTCTTTTAAACTCATGGGGGTTCTTGAGCATGTATTTAATGAAATTTTATGTATATGTGATGTATGACATGTGTAAGTTGTGAAATTTTGGTTTATGGTTCAAAATAGTAGTTTTTGCAAGAAATGTTATTTTTGTAATTTTGATGCTAGTCTTTGCAAAAATGATGTTTGAGCATGAGAGTGATTTAAACAAAAGATGGAACGGTTTCTGTAGGGGTATAATTGCAATTTTGAAATAGATTTTTATAAAAACGCCTTAGGGACTAAATTGAAAGAAAAAGTTCTTTCTCAACAGAATTAAAAAATGGCCAAAAACATCCTTGTATAGTGAGATTTTGGGAAAAGTAAAAACATGAAAGTTGCAGATCTCGATGAAACTATTAGAAATTACAGACAGTTCGTCACAAATCTCGATCGATTGTGAGATTTTGATTTTTCAAAGAAGTTGTGAAAATTGCAAAAAATTTTAAAAAGGAAAAAAACATCATTTCTCAAAGGATTTTGAATATGGTACTTTGAGCAAAAATGATCCTTGAGAAAAATTGAAAATTTTGGTTTTAAAAGGACAATTTTAGCCTTGGGGCCAAAATTGTCAAAATTTCCAGTTAAGGGGGCTAAACTGTAAAATTTTACAGAAAGAAGGTACCGTGAGGAATTAGGGTAATTCGACCCATTAAGGTATTATTTTGAAATGAGTTTGAGATTATTTCCACTAGAAGAGCGAAAACGAGCTCGAAAAGTTAGTTGGCCCGTTAGGGGCAAAATCGTTATTTTTCTTGAGTAGACCGAATTGTTTTAAAACGATCCCAAAAGGGAAAAAAGAAGTAATTCTGCTCTTCAATAACGATAATGATACATAATAAGATACGAATAAGGAAACCAGTGGTTTCAGAGTTGTACACAGTTATGCAACTCGACTAATTATGTAACGAATGTTTTGTAAAGAAACTTAGAGGAATTAGCTAATAGTTTTGTAATTGGCCAACAGGATCCTAGGAGTCTAGGAGAAAGGAGACCGAAGTTGATTTTACGGTACTAAAAAATAAGTAAGTACTTTTCCCACCTATAGTATAAAAATATAGGTATAGAATGTATGTACATGTATACCAGTGTGTATATATTACGGTATAAACTTATGTGTATGCTATGAAATGAATACCTAGAGGTATAGTATGGATACCTATGAGTACACGATTAAAATACCTGAGTCTATAACATGTTATGTATTGTTATGTACAATATCTTATGTACCTGTGCGTACACTGATGAATACCTGTGTGTATATAAAGTATGTACTTGTGTGTACTATGCTATGCATACGAATTTATATATTATGGATAACATGTGATTATCACTTCATGCATGGTATGTCAACCATAATAAATGGATTGGTAAATATGTCACCAGAAATTAAGAGAATTGTCGTACCAACTCCTGAATCAAGGGGAGTTTAAAGGATAAAGTATGATCACGGTGTTACGTAGACCTAAATGAAATCACACAATGGTACGAACACTTGGGCCCTAGCTAAAGATAAGAAATGATGATGTGAAGCATAATTGAATCATGCATTCATTTGATTGTCCATATGGGATTTATGGGACTTACTAGGCGTTAGCTCATTAAGTATTTCATGCTGTAGGTATTCCAACGAGAAGGTCAGAATAAATCTTAATGATGAACTGGAGGACGGATGTTGTGTGCAGATCAAGTATGGAGGCCGCTACTGAATGTTTCTGCTGTGTATATTTCAAGATGTTTTGAAATGGAATGTTTAAAAAAAAAATGTTGAAACAGTAAGAATAATTGTGTAAATATAAGCGTGTGAAAGTATTTTGAAAGTTACCAAAATTATTGTAAGTAAATTATTTATCTCAGTTTCAAAAAAAAAAAAAAAGAAATTTCCTAAATTTTCACCTTAAAGTAAGTAAGAAAGAGTTTTATCACAGTCTGAATGTGGCGTCTGGCCCGGGCGTACTCCCTCAAGCCTCCATAGGATCCACCTTGCAGCCCCCAAACTTATGGCTCTTATTGGTATACCATCCCCGTGCCGCCCACTCATCCGTACTGTCCCCTTCGGGGCCCTCTGGCCCCTCAGGATTTTCTTTCACGTCCCTCAAGTTCGAACCTCAAACCTCCCGTAATAGGTTCTTATTTCTTTCTCGAGTACCAATTGAGCTACTAGCTCAATTGGTACTCGAGAAAGAAATAAGAACCTATTAAGGGAGGTTTGAGGTTCGAACCCGAGGGATGCGAAAAAAAATCCTAAGGGGCCAAAGGGCCCCGGAGGGGACAGTATGGATGAGTGGGCGGCACGGGGATGGTCTACCAATAAGAGCCATAAGTCTGGGGGCTGCAAGGTGGAT
>CAMOHE010046669.1:0-17068 GCA_946598075.1 Artocarpus hirsutus | reverse complement strand
ATGTATATATGTATCACCTAAATAAGTGTTGCACACCCTATGTTTATGTTTATGATGTCCCAAAGGTTGGACATGTCATGTTTGGTTTGGGCCTTGCAACCCCTCTCCTCTCATGACGGCGCGCCTATGATGATGATGTTATGGTGCAACACTTGGGCCCCTAAAGATAAAATGGATAAGTTTTAATATGAATGATGTAATGAAAGATATGTTCTTATGAAAATGTGCCTAGTGCACTATTATGATGATGATGATGATGATGATGATGATAATGATGATGTTCATGAAATGTTTTAAAGTTGATGATGATGATGTTTATGAAATGTTTTAAATTGTGAGAACTACAATGTACTTACTAAGCATTAGCTTATTCAAGTTTTCATCATGTTGCAGATAAGGGTAAAAAAAAAAGTGATGGAATAGGCGGAGGACACTATGATGGGCGTGTGAGCTAAGGAAGATGGTTGCAAATGGAAGAACGCCAAGGAAAGGAGTTTTTAAAGAATCATTTTATGATTATTTTCATTTTGAGTATGTTCATATATTTTAAGGATATATAATTTTATAAATTTTGTGAATGTTTGTTTACTGTATTTTTATAAAGTTTTCTTCCGCATTTGAAGTTTTTTTAAAAAAAAAAACTAGTTATCAAAATTTTTTTTAAAAGGTTCGGCCTGCTGACCATATTGGTCGGACTGCCGAAGTTTTCCAATCGGCCTGCCGGTTGCCAAGCATCGGCCTGCCGGTTGAGTTCGGCTTGCCGAAGTTGAAAGTTTGGCCTGTCGGCCAAGACATGTTCAAAGAATTTTGTCTTTTTTTTCAAGTGCCATTTAAGTTTAAATAATATTAGCAAACTATTTATACAATGTCTATGGGAAAAGCAAATTGTTTATAATTAAGAAAGATTATGATTTCTTATAAATTATATTTGTATACAAAAAAAAAATGTATGCAAAGATCCTGGGAATGCTTTTCCAAATTATGATTTCAAATACATGTTATCAATTTCAATAGTTTGCTTAAATTAATGTTTTAACGAATGTATGTAACGATATCTGTGACGTCCGGAAAGAGGGGCGTTACAATAAATGCCATCAAAAAGATAGCAGCCTTCCACAATGGTTAATATAAACCATCGTGGAAGCTATTTTATAGCATTAGAAATGCTATAAAAAAGACAGCAGCCTTCTACGACGGTTTATTTATAAACTGTCATAGTAGCTATTTTACATGTATTATAAATGCTGTCAGAAAGACAGCAGCCTTCCACGACAATTTATAAATAAACTGTCGTGGAAGCTAAATGCAGTAAGACAGGAGCCTTCCACTACAGTTTATTTATAAACCGTCATGGAACCTTCTATGACTTTTAGCAAAATCTAAGAACTCTTCCACACCATTCACATGCTCTCTAGACAATCAAAAATCCCACATCTATTTCCTATCCATTTTGCAAGTCCTAAATCAAAATAATAAATAGCAAATATTCAATTAAAATTAATTTCACAAATTATATACATACCCATCTATATATATTCTAATCATAAAACAAAAACATCACCCATCATAAAACAAATTACATATACCCATTATAAAACAAATAAATCATACCCATAATCTATAATACAATAATCATAGAATAAACAACAAAATCAACAATTATTTATCAATTTTGGATTAATTATACAACGAAATCAACAATAATTTATCAATTTCTAACAAAAACTTACAACTTGGAATGAGATTAAGGAGTGTGGAGACAGAAAGGGATGGTGGCAGCTTATTCGGAAGGGTCTGTGTTCATATTAAAGAGTGATTTTTTAAATTGTGTCTGATTGTTGAGGTAAGAAAAAGGTGTCTTAAAGGAGCTATCACGATAGTTTTTTAAAAAACCGTCATGGAATGGCCGCAAGATACCACAATAGCTTTTTAAAAAACTGTCGTAGTAGGTAAGGCATACCATGACGGTTTTTTAAAAAACCATTGTGGTAGCTCACGGTCATTCCACAACGGTTTTCGTCTTCGCAAGCATAACTTGCTGCATTTTTTTCCCTTACCACGATGGTTTTTAGGAAACAATCGTTAAATAAAGATTGTATAATCAAAAATTTGCTGTAGTGAAGTGTACCAGAGTGGAAGGCAGCCATTTGGGAAGAAATCCATGCTCTTGAAAAGAATAGGACCTGGGTGATCTCTGGGTTACCCTCAAGAAAGCGTCCTGTCGGTTGAAAGTGGATCTTCATAGTCAAACATAATGCTGATGATAGTGTTAATAGGTTTAAAGCTTGACTAGTAGCTAAAGGATTCACATAGTCTTACAGGATCGACTACTAGGAGACCTTTGCCCTTATAGCCAAGTTAAATATTGCTCTCACTTGCTTCCAACTTAGACTAGCCTTTGTATCAGGGGGGAGAGGCGGCTAGCAGTGATGTTAGTGATTAAGGAGTTAGTGTTTTTCTACTGAAATGTCAAAAAAAAAAAGGAACAAAAAGACTTAAAAACCGAGGGCAAAAAGGTAATTCAACATAAAGCAAACCTAACCGAGGGTAAAATGTGAAAGACACTGCACTACGTACTTTCAGTCTCTTTTTTGGTATACATCATAATTAGTCGATAAAAACAATTTACAACGTTTTGTGTGTTAGCAGGTCCAGGTGACTACCTCTGGCTGAAAATGCGCAGCAGTTGGAAGGGCAGCAATATAAAAGCCTTTTTCTTTGGTAGGAAGCTATCTAAAAGACTTGCTCAGAGTATCTAATTTGTATGTAGTCATATATGTATGATCAATTTAATTTATCCATTGGCTGGAAGAAGGACGTAGTCGCATGTTTTAATAAGCATGACAGTTGCGCTACAGTCGACTGCACAGGGCAAACTTGTTAATATCTAAGAGAACGTGTGCTTCAATTCTAATGGCGGAGCCACATACGAACGATAGCATGAGCCCCTTCTCCAAACTTTTTTTTTCCTTTCAGTATTGTACATAAAATTTTATAAAAATTATCCACCCTCCCTCCTCCCTAATCACTATTACAAATTCTGGTTTACGCAACTCTTATTAGACAATTGTTTGGTGAGAAACCATTGTTGCAAGTCATGCAACACTTATTAGCATTAAATGACGCATGCTTTAAACGACAGTTAGTCAAAAACAGTCGTCTAAAGTTAATCATTGGACAACGGTTATAAAGAAACCCTCATCTATTATGTTTTATAATCCTGCCCACTCGAAAATCAAACCTAACTTCTTAGCACCGCTGGCCTCCCTCTCTCTCTCATTATCCTTCTCCCAAATCTATGTCCTCTCTCGCCCTTCGTTGCCTCCATATGCACCATCCCCTCCTCTTCAGCTTTAGCCTTAGCCTGAATTCCCACCATTAAGCCCCACTACAAATACCCCTTGCCGCCGTTAGGCCCCACCACAAACCTCGAGCCCCACCGCTACGACCCGTTCATCGCCACCCTCTGTCGCCACTGCTACAACCTGTTACTTGCCACCTCCGTTGCCATCGTGAGAAACCTCTGTTGACTTAAATATGTTTTTTTTTTCTTTTTTATATAACAACATCGTTCAAACAATTTTCATTGTTTGTTGTTTTAATTTTTTGGTGCTTATTTTATATAGAAATTTGAGATGAATTTGAGTGTTTTATTTGCAAAATTTTAGACAATGGTTTTTTATGAAATTGTTGTAATTAGTAATTAGGTTTTTATTCGGTAATTAGGTTTTTATCTTTAGAATTTGTGAATGGTATAATTAGGACTTGGTAAACTGTTTCTATGTTAATTTAATGTTAGTTTTAATTAGTGTGTTATTTTTAATTTTACAAGTTTTAATTTTAATGTTATTAGTTTTTATATGCAGATTAAGTTTCATATGTGTCATTATATTTTAGTTTTATATATGTATTAAATATATATATATATGTTGGTTTTACTTGTACGCTTGTTTTTGTTTTTATTTTATGTTAATTTTCATGTTATTATTAGTTTTAATTATATGTTTGTTTAAGTTTTAATTTTAAGTACCATTGCTTAAGTCAAATAATTCAACATGCAAGACAACAAATTCGTTAATATGGAGGTGGAAATGACTAGACAAGACGATGGTTATAAACTCTAGAAAGGGGAGCCATTTAATCTGGATGCGAATGGAAAAAGAAAAGCAACTTTGATGAAGAAAGTGTCAAGGTTGAGATCAAGGAGTATAAAAATACAAGTCCAATTGAATGAAAAAGATCAAGCTCTTGGAAAAAAGGAGATGAGCTCCAAAGTTGTATTAGAGTTATAGTTTGAGGGCACGTCCCCATCACAATAAAGGATTAAGGAGAAAAGAGCAATAAGGACAATATAGAATATGTTTGGCAAGGTGTTGTTGCATCCTTCACCATTCTCAATACCATGAGAAAGAAGTTGATGACAAGCACTACTAAGATGGCCAAAGATTTAAGGCACAACCAAAAGAAGGCTTTCTTTGAAGGGCAAAAAGACAACCCCAATGTTTTCAAGCTCCTCTCAAAGTAGTTAAAAATTATCCTGTTATTAGTTTAGACAAATGGAGGGACTTTGTAAAATCCAAACTTAGTGAGGAGCATAGCGAGTTGCCGAAACAAGCAAAAGAGAATAAGTGAATACTATTTTGAGCACTCGATAGGTCGTTAAGGATCTTCCAAAGCGAAGCATGAATGGGTAAGTAAATTTGTTTACTTCATTTATATAAAATTATGTAATCTTATTTACATAATTTAAATAACCTTACCTTTTAATGCAGATAAGAATATACAACACTGCTATGCCTACTCCTTGTCATGTTATTTTGAAGTTCATTAGACAAAAGAAAGATGAAACTTCTAAAAATCCAAGATGCAGAGAGATTGGCCAAAGAAATTGCAAGTTACTTAATCTTTTTAACTTCTAGTATTTCAAATTTTGTATTAACTGTGATTGATATTAACTTATATTAATTTTATGATTAATAGGATTAGTATGAGAAGCAAGCCTCTTAAGGCATTTCCAATCACACGAAAAGACTGATGTATTGATCGCTGCATCAGATAATCTTTGACATTCAGGACTAGTACATAGTCAATCTTAGTTTGCGAATCAGTCCCAATATTTTCATTTCACTTGAAGCTCAAAGTTTAACACAGTGGTGATCGAATTGCATAAAAAGATGGAAATGATGGATACTATTTTTGTCTAGTAAGAGATGATTATGAGGAGTCAAACTCAAGGGAATTCCTCCTTCAACATGGAAGAAAATATGGCACCTTTAGTAGAACAATGCACAAGTGCAAAAGCAAGATGCACTATTCATACCGCGCCAACACCACCTGCAGAGCTGCCCTCATCAAGTCTTGTTGAGGGTGAAACTTGCCTTCTTTTAATACCATTGACAACTGGGGAAGGTGGTGATGTTTTTGTTGACATCATTGAAGGGAAAGGGTATAGATGGATACTCTCTCTATACAAATGATTCATTGTAGGATAGTTGGGGAAGGTAACATATGTATTAAAATCCAAGTTTGTTATATGCGGGATGTGCCTTTATCATTCATGATTGAGGAATAAGGTTGTATGCAATGCTGTTGTAGGATTTGTTGCTTGGCCCAAGCTGTGGATTCAAATGGGGTCATTAAGTCAAATAAGCAACGCTTTGATTGATTGATCCCATTGTCGAGGCAAAGAGCCCATGAGTCCTATCGATTGGCTTTATCGATAAGCCAATCAAGGGAGGTCCTATAAAGAAACTGAGGGGGAAAAAGAGGCAAAAAATAGAGGATGTAATAGAGGTGACACAATCAAGGATTTCCTTCAAACATGGCATGCCTGTACAGTTATTCCCATAGGCATCTTCAGCATAATTATAATTATGTTGTCTTTTAATATCATCTAGAGCGATGATGAACCCCTATATATCACTGCAGAGGACATTAATTGGTTCTTTAGGTTTACTCAAATTAGTGTGTCATGTATCATGATATACATGAGTTATTTAATTATATCTACTTTTTTTTAACTTGTTACTTGTTGTCGTCTACCAATATTTGTTTTTCTTATGCAGTTTCATATGGAAATATTGTCAACGATTCAATTTGCTCAACTTTAAGGTTTCAACAACCCGTCTATCACCTCTGTGACTTTTTGGGTAAAATAGAAACCGTCAGGTATTACTTCATGCCATATAATGGTAGAGGTCATTGGATATTGGCCCTTGTTCACTTCCAAAAGATCTAGTTTTATGGTTTGATCCACCTGGCCAACTAATACACCCTAACTTTAGTCGAATGATTCAAGTGTACGTGTATTATTGTTAACTATATAACTTATTTTTGCTAGTTAAATTACCCCATCTATCTTTTGATTGATTGTATTTTTAAGGAATTGTATTTAGGGCCTTAAATGTATGAAAATTAAAGACAACCACTAAAGTCATCTTCAAGAAGCCATATGAAAATACTAGATTTATAAAACCACAAAAGGTAAGCATTGAAGTATAAATATAGTTGTAATTGAAAATGCAATTGTTATTATTATTAAAACTAATAAGTTGTTTCTATGTTTTTTTTGTAGAATATACCCCTACAACAAGGAGACAAAGAATGCAGCTATTTTGTATTAAGGTACATGAGAGATATTATAATGAATGGAAGGCTATAAGTCTTCACAATCCTGGATTTTTATGTCAATATGCATTTGAGTGGAGTGATGGAATAATGGATAGGGTTTGTACAATAATTCATTACAAGCTAATTATTGAACACTTATTTTATATATGTTTTTTTATGTATCTGGTGTTATATTATTTTGTACATGTTTTCTAATTTATGTTATCAGTGAATTGTGAGACCAATGAAAGCAAATTAAATACGAGAAGGCCACCTATGAGGAAAGAAAATAAAGCCTGGCCTCATATTGGCCTGGTATGTATTAGAAGACGGATTTTTCGTTAAACTGTCATCTTAAGTGTATATTAGATGATGCTTTATGTCAAAAATCGTCATCTATTTTTAGTCCATTTGCACCTTTTCTAGTCCAGGTGAATGTTAGATGACGGTTAATAATCACCGTCTAATGTGAATACTTACTATGTTTGTCGATTAAATGATGGTTTTTGTGACTTTTGTCTAATCTTTAGACGATAAAATTTAACCGTTGTCAATGTCCCGTGTATACTAGTGAATATTATAATCTGCACTGCCCTCCTAGTGTTCTATTTCTCCTATTTGATTTTTGTTGATAATATTAGTATACAATCCGTCCCCTTGACTAATTTTTTTTACTCCTTCCCTAGCTATAACCCTATAGATGATTGATATTATTATTGGTCCCTATGATAATTCACTCACAGCTTCCAATGTTGTTAATTGCTGAGAATAGGTAATCTCAATCAAGAATGACGAGAGTCATCATACATAACGCAAGGACGTTACATATCCAAATTCCTTAATTGGGAGTTTTTCTTATCAAAAGGAGATCAAACACTGGATTTTATATTGCTCGGAAGAGAAATTGAAATCTTTTTGGAACTTGGTATGGAGATTTGTTTTTCTCAACAGTTTTTTCCCTAATAATTTTCTATATAGTATTGGAGAGGATAAAAAAAGAAATTTTCATAAATACAATCTTTTGAAACTTACTTTTTATAAATGTCACAAATATTTAAGTATAGCACAACTTAAACACGTGTAATAAATGGTAGTATGTGATAATGTTTTCAAGTGTGACATAAATAAACATTTTGTTAATAATGTGGTATAACTTGTAATTTTCTTGATAGAAGATAAGGTTGGGCATCATGAACTTGTTTTTGGAAGGCCATTTGGGTTAAAAAGACAATGCCCGGTCGAAACACTAGGTGGACAGCCAGATGGAGGTATAGTGGCAACGCGAGGGACAAAAAGTACTCTAGCAGAGGAAAGCCATTATTTGGCCTGGGCCTTGTAATGATCTGTGTTTCAAGACAAAATCTAAAGAAGAAGTTAGGAAAGTAATGATACGAAGTGTTTATTTTATACTTAATTGTCTAAAAATATCTACATATACTCAATGTTACCACAATATGTATATTTTAAAAGTACATGATTTGGAGTTCCCATTTTGCCCTATCGTACATGTTGGATGCATTTTAAATTTTGAGTATTGCTGCTATATATTTTTCGATACAATTTGCTTTTTTTTTTTCCTATATATGTCTGAAGTTGTTATTGTCGTGGACCGTATGTATGGAATTAAAATCTGATTTGCTTAAGCCAATTTTAAATAGAACGTTTGACTTTATTGTAACTATCTGTACAATTAATTTCGTCCAAACTGTGTACTATTTTGGGGATATATGATTGATTTATTTTGTTTCATTATTATAATGTCAACAGATTTTCATTAAAGAAAGACTATGTGTTTAATATGTTCTACTAGTAATTATGATAATGAAAGGTATATGAGGACTTAAAATCGTGTTGGGAATGACTATGTTAATTATTATAGTGAAAGCTATGAATAAGGATTTAGACTTAGTTTTATAGCGCGTTTAATAATTATCTTAATGAAAGCTATCATTATGACAATGAATCATTATGATTCAACTTTAATTAGTTTTTATAATGAGTCTAATTATTATCATAATGAAAGCGGTAATTATGATAATGAAGGTATTGTCACATTGGGGAATCCATTTTCATCTCTACCATTCTGCTCACTACTACCTATCAAATGTCGCTGATAGGTTCTTTATCTATAGGATGAACACAATTGAAGGAGCTTTCTCTCAGCAAAAAGGAATTATACTTGCAAAATATATTTGAAAAAAACATTTAATAAAACATGCTTGAATATTTTATGCTTACTTATCAAATTGTCTTATGCATAGTTGTTTAAGCCTTATCTAATCAAATAAAGTGGGTCCGGGTATTTGTACCAATTGCATGTGATGTTTGGGAAGTTAGGGTTCACGAAGGTCCCCAACAACCCTAGTTCATATAACAAATTAAAGTGAATGTCTCCTCATGGGTCTAGAGGTCTTGAATCCTCCTTGTAGGTCAAGATGTTGACACAACGTCCTTAACTTGTCTTGTCTTATTTGTTTCACTTATCTTATTGTGTGTACGTAGTGTGACATGTTATACATAGCATCGCAAATCATAAATCATAAATATACTTATCTAAAAATAAGTTAGCAATATAATTTAATACTGCTTACATCACATACTACTAATGACATAGTCATGACATAACAAGACATGACATGACATAACTTAAGGAATCATATTCGTAACATAACACAACATAGCATATCGTGACATACATAACATAGCATAATATGGTATGTCATGCCATGATTTAACATAATACAACATATCATAAATATCATGGCATAATATATCACTGATCATGCATTTTGTAATTTTTATGAAAATATGTAAATATTTTATTTCAAAATTGTTATATTGTTGGTGAGATTCCTACTTACCTAGATTATGAGCTAACCAAATGTAGTTGTATCTCATTAGTCCTACATTCTAGGAAGCACCCTTGACAATGGTCATAAAGTGACCGTAGATCGGTAGGAATGCTTCTTAGAGATTGCAAATTGGTAGAAACATCATTTTGAACTCCATTACTCCGGTCTACGTTGCCTCAATGCACCTACAATTAGTACTAGATGATTTTTTATTAGAGTGGTATTAGCTCAAACAGAAGGCACCATCATTTTAGAACATCGAAACAAGTCAGGAACTAGTCTTGAATCGCCAATCGGAGGTCGGGAAGGCAACTTTTTGATTTTGAGTTCTCAGTCAACCGTTGACCAGCATTGACCACCATTGAGTGGAGTTGACGACTATTGACTGATGTTGTCCGCCATTGACTAAGCTCTATTTGCTACTGATCAGACCTACCCTTGCTAAATTGAGCCTTTTGAGTCCAATGGTGTAGTCAATTTGGTTAATTTAGTCTCTAACAATGCAGATCGGGCACTCCATTGTTGGGAAAAACTAGCATCTTATTTTTTGAATTTCTGGCCCTAAATCAGTGAAATTGATGGATTGTTCCCCTAAGAGTATTTTGGTACCTGCAATCCACCACAAATACATAAAATTCATTGGGATCAAAGTTTCTCCTCCATTGATGGTGGTGGTGGTCTCCAAACTCTAATGAGTGGCAGTGGTTCCTTGAAATTAAGGTATGGATTTTACTCTAGGCCTTGTTCTGAGACCATTTATGTTTGAGGAGTAAAAAATGGAGGCCGGGAAGATGTTCATTGGAGTTCGCTACGACGGTGGCTAAAATTTCAACTCCAAGATCCAAGGTCCAAGACTAGTCTAGTTTTGTCCCTTTCATCGCATTGAATATGTATAGACCAAAATCGCCTCAATCGGACTTTAGACAAAAAAGTTATGGCTATTGGAATTTTGGAAATCTGGTGACGTTGAGCAACAATTGTGGCGATTATGGATGGAGTTGACGTGTGCACCATATGCTGTTGAACTTAGTTCATTGAGAATTTGTTGATGGTGTAGGTGGTGTCAAAAAGGGCATCAAAATTCTAGCGATGTTTAGACAATTAGCAGAGGAGGAAGAGAATTTTTTTTCTTATGTGATTTCTTCGATTACTTAAGATGTTATATAAAATCTTTGGGCTACTATCATGTTTACATCATTGCTAGCGTCATGCTTACATCATCATATAACATCGTGCATGCATATATTACTATTCACGTATACGTTACTATTTACCAAAATTCCAACTTTATTTACTTATTATCCATAATCTTTGCATGTTCTACATACATAATCATACTTATAAAACTATAACATTCTTCGCTTTTTAAAAAAATAAATATATAAATTCTAATTTTTTTACTGTATTATTTTCTTATTAAAATATCCACATTGCCATAAAAATCATTTTTATGATTCTAAATTCATTTTTGAAATTTCATGATTTTATTAATAAATGTGAAACTTTGACATTTTCTTCAAAATCGGTGATCAATGAATTCTCACCATTTCTTAAGAATAATTTTCTATATTCAAGAGCTTTGATCAAATAGTAAAATTTGATTTCTTGATTAAATTAATATTTCGTAAATTTTAAAACTTTAAAATGCTAACCAATAAATAAAACATATATTTTCCATTATAATTTTCTTCTTTTATTTGTTATATTTTACTATTTAATATGAAAACCCATTATAAACTTATAATCTTATCATAAAAATAATAGTTATAAATTATAAAAAATTTTGTAAATCAAGTTGATTTAAAATTTTTCATAAATCAATTTGACTTAAAAATGTTCGTAAATTTAATTGACTGTCTATAAGTCAATTTTGTTCAAATTCTAAACTTAGCACAACTTCATGCTTTATAGGTATAGCTGAAGCTATTTTTAATAAAATGTCATTCAAGGATCCATATTTAATCTATGGATGCTTTTAAACTTTCTTTAATCACAATATGGAATAGAAACTAATCCGTTTGTTATATTACATTGCTTTTAAAGTTCGTGCACTGTTTGTGGACTCCATTAATGTTATTATTATTATTATTACTACATAGTTATTTACATTTGTGAATAATTAACTATGCACATATAGAATATTGTAAATTCTCAAATTTTCAATAATCCTTACGACTTGTAAAATTCTTATCTTGCTTTTATGATCTCATTGAATTCAAGATCAGTCTTATATTCATAAATTTTATGCTCACCATTTCTGAATTATGGTGTCAAGCTATAAATCAATTTTGGTCTAGGATTTCTCTTGCTAAATTGACATTATGTAAGAATTCCGTATAGGTATACTAAGTCAGAAATTCCTTTTTATTAATCAATCTTAATTTATATTTTCTAATTTAGGTTCTTATAATGGCCATTATTTTAACCCGTACATGAAATTATTGAATCATAAAAGATTAGCTTAGTACACTGAATAATTATTATTTTTTAATTACCCAAGTGTACTTTAATAACATCATATTTTGCTATATGTTTCATACAAAGGACACATAAATTTGTGTATTCATAACATTATTTATTCCAAAGTCTTATAGCTATTAAGACTTTCAAAATATATGTCAATTGAGAAAATTGGTAATCATAAATCATGATTAAGTTGTAATTTAAACTTTAGAATTTTCTAGGCTTTGTAAAAAGTTTCTAACCTTGAACTGTATTCTTACAAAATCTTGAACTTATAAACCCTAAACTTATACTTTCTTATGAATCAACAACATAGTTATGAAAAAATCCTTAATTAATCATACTTATTAATTTTTGGATTTTTCCTATCATTGCACTATGAGGGCTACGGTTATCAACTCTATAGACATGGAAAAGTTGAACTTTAATGATGTGAAAGATCAAGAATTTATGCAAAAAAGATTATGGCAAAACGTCACCATCAGCATTGAGTTCCACCCTAAATGTCGACAATAGGAGTAGAATGTTCGAGAAGAACTCCAACTAGAATGACAAAGGGAGGTCAAGGAATCGTAGAAGCAAGTCCAGGTCCAGGAGGTATGTGGAATGTTGGAACTATGGTAGAACAGGTCATCTTAACAAGAACTATAGAGCACCGAAGCAGAATGATGACAAGGGAAAGGAAGTGGCAAACGTGGTCACTAATGAGGTACAAGATGCTTTACTTTTGTCAGTTGATAGTATTGTTGATTCTTAGATGTTGGACACTAGACCATCTTTTCACTTTTTTACATACCGTGAGATTAAAGAGAACTATGTTGACAGAAATCACAGGAAGGTTTATCTTGTTGATAGAGAACATTTGGATCTTGTTAGAATTGGCTATCTTAGATTGAAGATGGTGAACAAGTTTATTAGGATTTATAAGGTGAGATACGTGCCAAAATTGATATGCAATTTGATTTCAGTGGGACAACTTGATGACGAGTGTCATAATATAAATTTTAATCACCCTAAATTTTACAAAAAAGGAGCAAGAAAAGGAAAAAAAAGAAAAATTATGCTTTGGAGGCTGAGACAAGCACACCCCAATGCAAGGAGGGGTGTGCAGGCATGCGGTGAGATAGAGCCACATGCGCAGGAGTTCCGAGAAGCAGCACGCACAAGGTGAAGCAAGTAATCCATAGGGCAAACAAGAGTTTGCACAGCTGCGCTAGCTGAAGGCACAGACACGTGCATGTCCCAGGCCGAACATGTGTTTTACATGTTTTTTGTTGTTTGTTACTTATTCTTTGAAAACCTATATATAGATAGGTTATGTTCTTTTCTTGTGTGTGATGTAACTTAACAAATTTGAGTGAGAGAGAGTCTATAGAAAAATTCTTGAGAAAGAGTATGCAATTGTTCTCTTCTAAACTTCTTCATCGTCATAGGGAATTATTTTGCAGCGGCTAAAAGTGGATATAGCTCTTACGTCGAGGGTGAACCACTATAAATTTTGTGTATTCTTATTTATATTTTTTGTTCATATATTTTTGTTCTCGGTAGAATTAGAGTTTCTAATTCATAACCCCATAAACTTTATAGTTTTTTCCTACCCACAAACTCTTTTTGTTGAAGGAAAAAAAAAATTAAGACGGTTGTCTGTTGTTTTCTCTTTGGTTTCCCCCATTTCCAATTACTTATATGTAATAGGTAGTTTATGAAGCCAGATCGTGACACCTAATTAGCCAACAAAAAGTATAAAACAAAAAACAAAAAACAAAAAACTAAAAAAAGGAAACAAAAACAAAAGCCAAAACAAAAATAAAAATAAAAATAACAAATAACAAATGGAAAACAGAATTTAAATCTCCAAGAGTTTTTTTTTTTCAGTGGATGTATTTGTTGAAAAATAGATCCAGAGATCTATTCTAGTTACTAGGTTTTATTGCTTTTACCATCAATATGTATTTTCAAAAGAAAATGTACTTTTTATTTAATTAATGTTTCATAGCGCAGTTATTAAAAGAAGTAGAGATCTAGATGCTTAGTATGAATAGACCATCAGAAAAATATTTAGACGCACTCAAAAACCCAAATTTTCTGTCAAGCTCCCAAACATAAATAGAATATTTTGTTTTCAAGTATATTACATCATGCCCTAATTCAAAAAGTTTTTCTTTCAATTTATTTATTGACAATGTAATGGTGTTCAATTCAGAGGCAACGTAGAATCCATTACGTACGCTTTGTTAAAATTGCGCATGAAACAGCAAAGCCCTACTACTGGTGTAGCTATTTAATCCTAATCTATGTGTACGTTCTTTGATTAAATGGAATAAAGAGAATATATACAGCAAACTGAGATAGGGTATGGTTATAATTTTGAAACCTTTTTAGTTTCAAATCCTTTATATATCCGATTGGTCTTTTGATCTATACAATCTGGAAGAAAATGCATGGCCACCACCTATGTTAAACGCTACAATTAATAAAAAGTGAGTTTTATTTGTGGGTCTCATATTGTGTGACTCTTCTTCTTCATAAGTTTATGTTGCTCAACACTACTAGTACCCTTTTAACATTTTCATTGTCTGTTTGGCTCCTTGGTTCGCAACACCCTAACATTTTATCTTCCGGTCGTGATGCTAGGTTGAAGAAAATCCAAAGCAAAATAGCGTTCAATGCTGGTCCTGCAAAGTCGAGGCTATATCGCCCTGTTGCGAATCAACATCTATATTTGGGAAATTAACCACTTCTTTTATGTAATTCTATAAAGAGGATATGTCAGGGCTTATTTGTGTAAACTCAAAAAGTATAGAGATAGAAAAGAATAGAGAGAGATGTGAATAACTTTTTCTAGTAAACTTCTTTTTCATTATTGTGAATTTTGCCTGCACTAAAAGTAGACATAACTCTCACGTTGAGGGTGAACCACTATAAGTTTTGTGTTTTCTTTTGTTTTTTGTTTTTCATTCTGCATATTTGCTCTCAACAAAATTAGAGTGTTTAATTTGCAACATTTTTTGTACTCATGTAATAACTCTAACTAAGAGCATGATAATGTAAAAAAGAGAAAATTGCATGCTAAGCCATACTTATACAACATTATTTTTTTAATGCCACAAAAAATTGATGACATAACTTTTTTTTCTTTTTTTTTTTCATAATTTCCCCCTTTTTTCTCTTATCTCTCCTCCCAAAGCCCAAATTCTCTCTTTCTCTCTCTCCTCTTACTATCTCTATCTTTGGCTTCTTTTTCTTCATCTCTCTCTCTTCTAAGTGACAACAACCTTTGCTGGAGATAGAGCCTCGCCACCAAACATCGAGCCTAACCAATCTCTTTCTCAACGACTGGATCTGGAGCAGCTCATACGAGACAAAGAAGTTCGCACCATCACCAAAGAAATCTAGTTTGAATCCGCATTTTTCTCTCGTTGTCCTCCTCCTCCTTCTTCTTTGTTTGTCTCTCACTCTGCAACACAAGATTTGCTATTGTCAAAGATTGACTATGCCATTCAGATCTATGACGAAGCTCTGTCGAAGCACCAAAACAAGCTATTTAGATTTGTGATAAAAGCTCCGACGAAGCTCAACCCTGCAGTTATAGATTGAATTCATAGATTGAATATCTGTAGATCCAATTGCTGATCTTTTTGTTGTTCAATTTTTTTGTTATTATTGTGGTAGTTTTGTTGGATTGAAGTCCTTTGGTATTGGATTTTTTTTTGGTAGTTTTGTTGTTGTTGTTTTTATGGTGCTTTTTTTTAATATAAGTCTTGTTTCTTTTTGGTTGCCGGTGATGTCGTAGGTGCCCAAGAGAGTCGGCAGCAGCGAGGGGAGAAAGAGAAAAAGGTAGGAGAAAAAAATAGATAAAAAATGTTTCCAAAAAATGTCTCAAAGGAACATTTCAAACCTTCCAAATTTTTCAAAGGGACATGTCAAAATGTTCCAAAGGGGCATCCAAAAAATGTCTCAAAGGGACATGTTTCAATGTCCTGGAGGACATATCAAAATGTAGAAATGTCTTAGCGAATCATGTAGAATTGTCTCAGTAGGACATTTGGAAGGTTTTCGAAATGTCCCTCCAGAACATGTGGAAGGCAGAATGTCTCAATGGGACATGTCGAAATATCCCATTAGGACATGTGTAATTAATAATCTATTTTGTGACATAAGAACTTTTCATATTTTATGGTATAATAAAAATTGAGTCTAAAAAGTACCATTTATGTGAATTGCCCTATAAAAAGACTATTGGAGGTATAGACCAATGGTAATTTCATACTTGACTCTACTATAAATTATAAAGTTGAGATCCTAAGTTAAAAAAAAAAAAAAAAGAAAAAGATAATACAACAAAGACTTACATTTTGAAAACCTAACTCTAGATCAAGGTCGAATTTTTCTCAAACTGGCTTAAATTATCTCTAAAATTGACAGGGTTACTCATAAATTCAATTCAGCTCTTTTCTCCAATTTCTTTCTCAAATAATCTTTGTTTCTGAAAATTTCAATAAGACGCCATATAATTTGATTTTCTTTGCGAATCTCTCCTATGTCAAGATAATTATATAGAGAATTGGACCACGAAATTTCAATCATATACAACATTGTTTGTTTTTTAAAACAATTTTAGTAAACATATATGGAAACATGGTAAAGGTTCTAAACGTATTTAACAAAAATTTTCATAAAACTTACCCAGTTCAAACAATTAGGCCATGTTCTTATATCGTGAAACTAGTTCTCTTCGTGAAGCCACCATCTTTTTCGCCTAGTCCTTGACACCAAATGGATGTATATGTGAGCATAGATAAAATTAGAGTTTACTAATGATCACTCACTTACTAATCTCAACGCATGAGCACTCTTCTTCTCTGGGAATGGAAGAACTTTTCTTCTCTTTAAAATATCAAATATCACATGTACTCTATCTGCATGTGGTACCAATGAAGAGAAAGGAAAGAAAAGGTCTACTTGTTACCTAATCTAATTTATTTCTAAATTTAAATTTTCAATTCTGAATTAAATCACATTTATTAAAGTTAGAAATTTCTAGAAAAGAAAACTTGGTGGACAAATCTTGGACAACATAAAGAAACTTTCCATGTGCCTGTATACATGATAGTCTTTCAAAATTATTTTTTTTTACTAAATAA
>CAMOHE010046668.1:0-10012 GCA_946598075.1 Artocarpus hirsutus | reverse complement strand
ATGAAAATATTTAAAATTAATTTATTTTTAAACTATTCATACTGTAGGCGAGATTCCTACTTACCTGGACTCCGAGCTGAGCGGGTCTAGTTGCATCTCGCTGTATTTGCAGTCCACGCAGCATCCTCAGCAGTGCTCCTTGAGTGGCTGTGGATAGCTTGGAATGCTCCATGGAGATTTATTATTGCTGAAAACATCATTCTGGACTCCGTTACTGCAGTCTGGGTCGCCTCAATTCACGTGTAGTCGGTATTGGATGATTTTTACCGGAGTGGAATTTGCTCAAACGGAGGCCACCATCGCGTTCAGAGCGTCAAAATGAGTTGGAAGGCAGTCTCGGATCGTCGATCGGAGGTCCAGATCATAAAAAACCCAAAGTCATCGTTGACCAAGTTTGACCAACGTTGACCGGACTCCGTTGGTGGCTGAGCTCGAGCCTACCCCCCCTAAATTGACCCTTCTGAGTCCAATGGTGGTGTCAATTTCACCTAATTTTGCCTCTAACATAGCAGGTCAGGCTCCACAATCTTGGCCAAAAATGGAGGCTCCGAACATGGCTTTCCGGCGATGGAAACCCGAAATTGACTGAGGGCTTTTGCTACCCACCCTCCTCTGAGCATTAACCCTCATCCAATTTGAAGAATTGTGGCTGGGAGGAGCAAGAACAGAGGCTCCCGCGGTGGTGGACCTTGAACTCCGTCAACCGTTGATGGATTGCTGCAATTGAGGTGGGGGAAAGCTTCCCCGTCCTCCTCTGAATATTTTCCCCCAATCAATTTGGGTCGACGTTGCTTGGAGTGGCGAATCTAAAGTCCCCAGGGCGGAGCGGCAACGTTGAGCTTCAACGAGTGGCGGTGCTAAGGTGCAATTGGGTGGGGCTTCTAGCTCGCTTGGCCCTCTGAGTCCATTGGGAGGGGCGGTGTCGGCCACCTCCTCCGGCATGGTGGAGTTCCACCATGGTGTGGCGGCGCACGGTGGCAGTAGGCGGGCGGAGCTATCCGGCGATTGTTGAGCTGCCACCAAGGATGGGTTTTGTTCCTCTCATCACGATGGTCGTGTAGGAACAAGAATCATGTCAATCGGACGTCGGACGGCAAAGATATCTCGTCGAAAAGTTTGGATTTCTCCGCCACTTTGGGCGGCGCGTGCGGCTTCCTCTGGCGGCTTTTTGGGCAACACGGCACCTCATTGGACTCAGCTCGTCGAAAGCTTTCCATTGGTGCGGGAGGTGTCGAAAACGGAGGCCAAAATCTTGGATGAGATTTGAGGAGAGAGAGAGTAGAGAGAGAAATGAGCTAATTTGATTGGGTGTTTGGCTTTTTTTTTCTTTTTTTTTTTTTGTGTCATGTATTTATAGACCCTCATGTGGTCTACATAATTTAATACATGATGTGTCGGGTTGATTAAATTTGATCCGTAACTTTGAATTTCTATAAACATAATCGTACTTTTTTTAAAAACTGTAATTTATCTACACTAAAAAAAAACATTCACATAAATTTTCAATTCTCTTGTTGTATTATTGTGTTACTGCAATATTCATTTTGACACAAAAATCATTTTCATAATTTTATCTATACTATATGGATTTTGTGATTAAATTTCAAAACAGTAAACTTTGATACATTTGTCTTCAAAATCAATGATTAATTATTTTCACAACTATATACATACATATATGTATATATGTATATGAATTCTCCAAAAGATATTGTGCATTTAACACTTTGCTCAATATAATTATTAATATTTATATATATTTTTTATATATATATTTACCTTTGAAACTTAAAAATATAATTTAAAACATATATTTTCATTAAAATTTTTCATATTGTAAACTTCAGATTTCATTATAAAAACAATAGTTGTAATTTTATAAAAGTTTTGTAAATTAAATTAACTATTTGAAAGTCAATTTAATTTAAATTCTAAACTTAGCACAATTTTATGCTTCACAGACTACTTCTTGTAAAGCGTCATTTATGGGTCCACATCTTACCAATGGGTCAACGTTTGTGGATCCTATCAACACTCTTCTTCTTCTTCTTCTTATTCTTTAATATTTTAACAACTAATATTATTACTATTGTCATTTTTATTACAACAATAATGATAAACCTCACGTAATTATTAATGTGTATAATAACTAATTATACATATTTAAAACGTTGAAATTCTTGTATCCTTGAACTTGATGCTCACCATTTTTAATTTATGGTATGGAGCTCATGATCATTATTGATCTGGATTTCTTTTACTGAGCTGACATCATATAAGGATTTTTCACATCATCATAGTAAGTTGAAAATTTCACTTTTTGTCAATTAATCCCAATTTAAACATTGTAATTGACATTCTTATAAAACTCACTCCTTTGGCTCGTACATGAAATCGATAAATCATAACCTCTTGGTTTAGCACATTAAATAATTATTTTTAATTATTTTAATGTACTATCATAACATCACATTGTTACATGTTTCATAAATAAAGCGCATAAATTTGTGCACTCACAACATTATTTATCTCTAAGGTCTTACAGCTAGTAAACCTTCAAATTTACGTGTTAATAAATGCTACACTTGTAGTTTCCTTAGCTCTTAGCTGAGTAATGAGGGAAAAATCCTTAATTAATTATAGTTATTAATTTTTGAATTTTTTGAGTCATTACATGTAGGGTGACCGTTGACCGTCCTTTATGAGTGGCCCTGCTCCTGGCTCATGCTCCTCATAAATGCATGCTTCGACAAGTAACGATGGTTGGGATTACTAACATGTAGTGAGGAACAAATCAATTCACTTTTTAACTTTTCAGCCAAAAAAAAAAATAGAAATAGAATATTACAATGAACTCAAAAAAAAAAGAAAAAAGCAATTGAGAATTAGAGAATTATGTGTTCACAAGATAAGAAAGGGCTGACTAGTTACATGTTTTTCCTTCCTTCTATCACTTTTGTTGTTGCTAGTGTAAACATTATCAAAAATAACCACGCACAAACACAAGACAATTAGAAATGTTGTGCCAATATTAATTTAAAAATAATAATTTAAAATAATTATTACTTTCATGTTTATCACCAATTCCTCTGTGAAGGAAGAACAGAATACAGTAAAGTAACTTAGATGCTTGAAAGATTACTACCTTAAGCGAGTCAGTCCAAAGTTTAGAGGCACAAAATAAGACAAGTACCGGAAGTCTTCCTTCACTGGGGGCTAAAATCAAAATTAACCCTAAACATAATTTTGAACCTGCCAAATTTGATGAAAAGTCAGCAAGTGAACTACTTCCAAACACAGACAATCAACACAAAATTAGCTATTCCGATATTGCAACATTTACATTACCTTTCAATGAATATCTAAAAATACTGAAAACTTTTCTCCAAATTTTCGAAATTCAAATTTGCCTCTTCCCTTTCCTGTCTGTAAAACACCAAAACACACCATATATGGCTAAGAAGATAGAAAAAAGAACAACCAGAATGAACTATAAAGATATCAAACAAAACATTGAGAAAGGACATTCAACATTGCTTCCATCAAAGCTGATATTCTCCTAGTACTTACAGTCAGACAAGTTTTACAATACAGCATACAGCAAAGGAAAATTAGCCGCCCATTTAGTTCAAAGGTTTGAAGAGAAACTTCGAATGAAACTTTAAATTTTTGTGAAAGAAAATACAATAGTAAAATAATAATTGAACCTACAAAACAAACGGGTTTTTCTTAAGACCGATCATAAAACTGGCAATCAACACTCTAAAACAAGAAGGGCAAAGCCAGAATTTTTCCAATTCATTTTTAACAGAGAAAACATATAATTACACCCAAGTTATGAAAGTGGGGTGTAAAACATTATAAAATAGCAATTTAAAGATAACAATCAGTTTGAACGCATTTTTCTTCGGACACAATATTCTGAATCTCCAACTTTAAGTGAAAAGGAAAACACTCTTTTAATCAATGAAAAGAGTGAGCAAAGTACCAGATTAAGAACTAGAATTGTTCCTTTTCTTCTTTCCCATATAGCAACCTAACTCCAATCCTTTTCACCAATGAATCATATATCTGATCATCTTCAAATTCTCCCATCATCCAAATGTTACATCTCACATGGAATGATGCCTCTATTGCATCATGATAAAACCTAGACGCATGGGCTTTATAGCACGAGATGAAGACATGCTGCGAAGCGATACCACTACTTGTGATTTTAGCTTCTTCTACTTCCTTATCAATGATCACATCATCGTGGTTGATCACCCAATAAGTATCTACACGATCGTTGTGGATTTGACCCCACTTCTCTTTGAGATGTACATCGAAATTGATGAACAGCCAATCAGCCTTGGAAGATTTGAAGCGTGAAGGTAATGATGCAGCTACAAAGCAAATGGCAAAACCAACGAAATCAGAATTATTCCAATCTTTTGGAAGCTTCATACTTATTGAATCCCCCTCAGCTAGATGACTCAACCATGTTGGAATTTCGTCTCCCGGATAACAAACTCTGATTGATGAACTAAATGATCCTTGCTGCACAAATATGAACAAAAATATTGTATTCTCAATTAATCAAATCCTCCAAAATTACCCAATAGACATTTTCATAAGAAAAAGAAACAACATTGAAATTACAACGACAAACGTACCATTGATTCTTCGCTTCTGTACATTGGATCACTTAAGTAGCTTTTTGATTTCTGATCTAATTTCCAACACCCTAAAAACTGATATCTCTTGTGTGTCTTGGCAAGAAAAGTTTCACTCATATGCCGTTGTATGAATTCAAACCCTGTACTTGATATTGTCTCCAGCGAGCCACATCCGCTTGCATCAAGCTCTGTCAGAGACATTGGAAGTTGTGGTAAAGACCGAAGCTTCTTACAATTTCTTATATCCAACATTATCAACCGATTAAGTTGCCTGATGCTTGATGGTATTTTCTCAAAGGGGTTCCCTCCTAGATATAATTCTCTTAACGAGGATAGAAGGCCTAGCCAATCAGGAATTTCAACAACATTGCAGTCATCTAGCTGTAATCTTTCTAAAGAGAACAAAGAAGATAGTCTGAGTTTGAGATCTGCAGGTCTCAAAAGACGATTGCGGAGGGACAAGAATTTAAGAATGCTCAAATTATAAACCCAATTTGGAACAAACTCAAGTTTTTTCCGCAAGCCTATATCTTCACGACGAAGCCCAAATAACTTCTCGTACATAGAAGAGTTGGGCAACTTTTGGATCCTTGTCCCCTTTAAATTAGAAGAAGCCTCTGTGAATTCTTTCAATCTCGGGCAAGCAGCTAGATTAAGACGATAAAGAGACTTCAACTTAAAAAGGTTAGTTGGGAGACTCTCTAGCTTTTGGCAATTCCAAAGGGAAAATTCCTTCAGACGACTAAGACCCTCAATTGATGATGTCGAAACATGTTTTATCGATGTACCACCCACATCTAACTTTTCTATATTCCTGGGAAGAGCTGGAAGTTCCTTGATATGTTGACAGGCGTTGAGATCCAAAAGCATAAGACTATCAAAATACGCCAACGATGAGGGCGACTGTTTTACCCTTGTCCCTGCTAAGTCTAAGAATTTTATATTCCCAGATATCTTTGGAAGAGATTTAATCTTGATGCAGCCACGAAGTGTGAGAGTTCCAAAAGGTGTTAGGAAATTAAGCGGAGGAATTTCAACTAGATTTGTGCAGCCCTCAAGATTAATACTTTCTAGTTTTGGAGCCTGAGATAGATCTGGGAGTTTGACAAGTTCCTTGGAATAACCAAGGTTTATACGCTTTAAATTTGAAAGGTTCTGCAAAAAAAATAAAGTAATTTAGTAAATAAATGTTTTCATTTACCAAAACACACGTACAACTAAATGGGCAATCATAAATATTGTGCGCATGATATTAAACCCATGATTAATATTACAACATACCTGAACACCACTCCAAAGCTGCTTAAGATTGCTACAGGGCATGTCAAGTTCAACAAGATTTTTTGCCTTATAATTTGATGGCAAAGACTTTAATGGGTAGCTATGCCAATGGAGATATCTTAGGGAATGAGGAAGAAACTGCAGACCTTGAGTAAGGTATATTTTGAATTTATTATGAGTTTTAACATTTGAAGTGTAAATCTTGAGCAATCTCATATTATACATCTCTGTAAAGACTGCAGGATCCAAGTGTAAGTCATCGTCCATCTTCGATATATCAAAGTATATTCCTTCGATTTTTTTAGTTCCCTGAAATATTTAAGCAAATAATAAATGAGCATACCAAAAAAAAAAGTTAACTAAAAACGTTCATGTATAAATGGAGATTTTTATTGTAAAAGTTGCTTATAATTAAACGCTTACTCTATTGTTGTCTAAGACATGATAGACATCTTGCGGAATCCATAACCGACTCCGCTTTGTAAGATCTTTAAGAGATTGCTCACGAACGACTTCCCAACCCATCTCTTGTATCAAATCATGCATCCAAACACTACCACCATCTGTAATGGTTATGAGAGACTTGTTTATGAGATCTTCGATCCCTAATCTTACAAACAAATCACAATCATCTAGTATGCTTTCTACAAAATCTCTTCTCTCCCCTTTAAAAAAACATGCGATGTCAAGGAGAATATCTTGTTGCTTATCGTCCAGCCCATCATAACTTATTCTCAACACCTTTTGAATTTTGGGATTGGGAATTATTTTTAGCTTACTCCATGCACTTTCCCAATATTCTAGAGTTTGGGAATGAAAGGAGGAACCTAGAACTTTAAGAGCAAGCGGATTGCCGCCAGTGTGGTTTACTATTTCTTTTGACAACTCAATATAACGTGCTGTGGACGGCTTTGTTCTAAAGGCATTCAAATAGAAGAGTTCAAGCGCTTTCTCTGAATCTAACGCTTTAACTTCATATACTTTGTCGGCATATCTCTCAAGAACTTTTGCGTCTCTTGTTGTTATGATGATTTTACTTCTTGGGCCAAACCAACTGCCATCTCCAAACAAACGCTCCAGTCGCATTATATTGTCGATATCATCAAAAACAATGAGTACCATTTTATTACGAACCCTATTTTTCATAAAGGGGGTGACTGTTTCCAGATCTCTTTCCTCTAATAGCTTCGAGAAAAGTTCATTTTCTAGATGAGACAGTCCATATTTCTCTGAATTTTCCCTAACATTTTCTAGAAAGCAACAACTTTCAAATTGATAAGAGAACTGATCAAAGAAAGCACGAGCAAGAGTAGTCTTTCCGATACCACCAATTCCCAAAAGGCCTATAACACGAGGATATGGCGATTCAAAGCAGAGTAATGATTCAATCTCCTTGAGGCGTTCATCTATACCAAGAAGACCCTTGGTATCTGCAGCAATGTTAATCCGTGGGAATCGATTTAATTTCCTGAACACATCTTCTACAATTTTCTCGATTAACTTTGACTCATGCCTAGCATAATGCAAGAGAATTAAATTAATATGAAATGATGAAAGTAACAAAGAAAAAATTTAGACCAAAAAAAAGAGAAAAATACCTTTTTATTTTTTAATAAAATCATATTTATTCTTCATTTTATGGAGTGTAAATATTTATTATTTTAGATTCATTCCGTTACTGTTTAGTTAAAATGCCCATGTTAAATAACCACTTAAACATAGCCTAACAATAATTCTACAACTAACTCCATCACAAAAAATGTCACTTCACATTACAACTGAGCAGCACTTCTAAAAAAAAAATGAAAAGCTGCAATTCAAAGTAATTATATTCTGGTTAATACTATTTACATTTCTTAAATATAGAGTCCACCTCAAAAGTCCCTTGAACTTTAAGGTTTGTAGTTTACTGCCAATTTTAAAAACTCTCACTTTACTTCTTAAATTTTAAATTAATCATATTTAGTCCTCTTTGTTAGTATTTTTGTTAAAAACAGATAGAAAAAAAGGGGTAAGGTGATTACGTAGTCTTTCTATTATAATTTCTATCAAAACAATGAAAAAAAAAAAAAAAAAGTCAAGTGACCATGCTTAAACCCCTTTTTTCAACCTCATTTGAATAGAAATTCTAAAAACAAAAAAAAAAAAAAAAAAAAAAAGGTAAATGAGAGTATATCAAAATTCAATGGGTAAAATGGGAGTTTTTTATGTTTGGGGACCAGACTAGAAATTACTCTAAAATTCTAGAATCAGTGAGATTACTCCTTAATTTTATAATAACATTAATTTTATAATAACAAACAAATTTTACAATTGAGGAAGTAATAATTTTTAACTCCGTCTGGTCTTTTTATTTTTTAAATTTTTTTAAGAAAACTTAAGAATCAGAACATATCATGACAAAGATCGTACATATACACAAAACATCACCCAAGCTAGTGATAGTTAAGTAGATCAAGACAAACAAATCCTATATAATGAAGCAATCCAGTAGCATCAAAAGGCCGAGAGAGATCCATTCCCAGTTAAAATAAAATGAATTCTGAATATAGATTCTTCCGTTTAATATGGCGCTTGTTGATAAGTGATCATGAGCAAATATCATAGTTATTTCAACAAAAAATAAGTAAATAAAGAAGAAAATCTGCAAGCCATACTCACTCGTATTGTAAATGAAATCCAGATAAATTAGCTGCTTCAGTCAAGGCATCCCTCCAGGCTTTTACTTTGTTCTTGTCATGCGCAAAACGTTTTTCATGTGCAGCAAAAGCGTCACCATAAGTCCCTCTTTGTTTCCTAATATCCGATGGATCGACGCCGTAAAAGATCGGCACAACCCTTTGACCCCTCTCTTTCTTGCATTTGAGTATGTGCACTAGCCCATCCAAGCACCACCTCGAAGAAGCGTACTCTTTCGAGAAAACCACTATAGAAATCAAAGATTCCTCAATGGCCCTTGACAGCGCCGGCGAAACTTCATCGCCACGCTCTAGATCCTCCTCATCTATGTATGCCTGAATTCGTTTCCGGCACAGTGCAGCATAAAGATGACTAGTAAAAGTCTTGCGAGTGTCGCCTCTGAAACTTATGAAGACTTCATTATTGAGCACGAAAGAAGAAGAAGAAGAAGCAGAAGCAACAATGGCCATAATCGTTCAAGCAAGCCGATTGAAAAACGAGTGAGAGAGAAAAAGGCCAGTTCTTGGCGTTTAGAATGAGTTGAATTGTGTTGTTAGTGGGAAGCTAAATGGAATATAGTGCGGGGCCAAGTGGCATAGCAATTTCCTGGAAATGATATATTGGGAAAGTCAATGATTAAAGGAGAAAAAAAAAAAAGCCACCCATGTGACGCCCTTTGGAAAAAAAAAAAGTGAGAAAGAAAGAATCTGTGGTAGTGGAGGCGCACTACTCATAGCCTTGACTTTTATTTTTAACCTTGGGTATGCCAATCTGGCCGTTGGTGTTACCGTTAAGCTATTCCTGCAAACTTTTAGTGCGTCGGATCAAAGCTTCAAACAAAGACATTAGAAATTTATTAGGTTTTGTTCGACTTTCCTCTTCCTCCTGAATGTACACTCCCTTGTAGAATACTTTGTCAACTCTCACTTATTTGGTTTTTTAATTAAGGTTTTTAAATTCCAAAATTAAAATAAGTTAAAAAGAAAAAGAAAAACCTTCAATCTTAAATTGTTTATGTAGAGCAATGGGGCGAAGCATTCAATGCTTGAAACTCCTTCCTCTTTCTTTTCTAAATCTTAAAACATTAGAAAAATGATTCCAAAGCTAGGACCAAGGATTGCATTGCAATTGATAATAGTTTTTGGCAATTTCTCTAATAGGAATTGGAAAAATACCTATCCGTAGGTGTTTATTTTTTAATTGTCAAATTTATAGAAAACAATGATTTTAATCAGATCTAACGCTTTCAAAATATATAATATTAGTGGAGGTTTCTCTTGAAAAAGTGCCCCCTTCCCCTTGGCATTAGGAGACTAACAACCTTGTGAGTTAAAGATTTAGTGAAACCCAAAATATCTTCATGAAAATTCATTACCGTAAGGTCGTTTTGCTCT
>CAMOHE010046667.1:2070-30635 GCA_946598075.1 Artocarpus hirsutus | reverse complement strand
TCAAATAATACCTATCTACACGTCATGACATTTATATATGAAAAACGTCTGCTGTAAGATTATCCTTTTCATTATCGGTATGAATTGTTGTTTTATTGAATTGAATTAATTTTTTAATGTTATGGTACATAATTGAGAGCCTTTTTATTCCTCGTGTTAACAAAGTTTTAATAGGTATACTTACAAATTAGACCATTAAAAATTTATTCAAAGCTCAACATTCTTACCGCTAATTAATAACAGTTGCTATTGTAGAAATTCCCTTATTTTTTTTAATCCATACATATTTTGGACTGGACTGTATCATTTACTTTGGTTTCCCACGTACAGCCAGATCATATGCATGTATTTCCCCAAAAAAAAAAAAAAAAAGAAAAACATATGGAAAATATGTGATGTGTGTATTCTATCTCTAATCTCTAACATATATAAAAAGGAGTTGTTTTCTTTTAGCTTCTCTTACAAATGTATTATTTATTTTTTTTTTTTTGGAGTTGTTTGCTATAATTTTTTTATTCCAATAGATGGTCAGAACTAATGATTCAAATACTCTGTTTTTTTTTTTGTCTTTTTCTAAACTTTTCATTTTCTTTTCCTTTCTTTGTTGGCTTCATTCTCCATTTCTACTAAGCTTTCCCAAACTCCTATTATGTTCTGGTCACATTTTATCAATCATGTTGAAAAAAGCTAAATTTTAAAAATTTTTATTTAATCACTCATTATTTAATTTAACATGCTAGTTAGAGATGGGAAAAAATACTTTCGATTGAACAAATCTTCAAGAAAGAATCTCTACTGTCAAGTTTTCAATACTATTATGTTCCTTCAGATTGTTGTATGTGTGGGCACAATTCAGTAAATCTTCACTATTACTGCACTCTTTCCTATCACTCAAGTGTTGAGGAACTAGTATTACTAAAAATCAATAATCAGAGCTCAACTCTCTAATTTATACTTAAGCATTCTGAAAATAAATGAAGACTCGAGGCCTCCATTTATAAAAGTGGTAGGGAGAGTCAAAAGTGTAATAGGAAATCAAGAGATTTTTTTTCTTTCCTTATCTACTGTTGGCGCTAAGTTTAGGGAACCATCCCTACTATTTTTTTTCCAACACTTTCTCAAGAAGTGTAGAAAATCAACCAATCATAGTATAGGGAATTTGTGATTTACTACATCATTCAGGATAATTTTAATTTAAACTCCAATTTAGATTAGAATTCTATTATTCAAAATAATAATCTAATTTAAATAATGTGAATAGTTATATATAATTCAAACCAATTAGAATTTAAATTAATTATTCATATACCTTACTTAACTAATTAATTATTTAAAATTTCAATTACCAATTTGAATAATTAGTATTTTATAAAATTAAAATAAATAATTAATTCTTCAGAAAACATGCATATGTGACACCACCCACAACATGCTTGCGCCTACTGTTAGTTTAGTCTTGGATTGTGTGCTACACAGCCCATTAGGCTGAGTAGCCTGATTCGTGAATACTTTTGTCTTACCAGTGGTAGTATATAATTGCCTGTTTAGTCAATTCAATACTTTTTTCATTGCTTTACAGATTGACACTCTATTTTTTAATTTCCGGCTAAAAATTCTACAAGAAGCCCAATCTGTCATAAAGGAATTAATGAGCTAGCAAGTAGACCCAATGAACATATATTTATCAACCTCCAATAATAACATATGACTAGGTGTTTGGCAAAGTTTGTTATAACTAACTTTTTGGTCAAAGAATAGTGCAAAGCTCTCATGTGCTACAATAAAAGTAAAAATTTACTATAGTGTAAAGCTCTCATATGCTACAGTGCTTTGAACTAAAAAGTTAGTTCTAACTAACTTTGCCAAATACCCTAATTAATGCTTGATTAATTATTAGTTTAATTATTAACTTCCATGTCACTCCACTATAGACCCTAAGCTACACTTTTGATAATATACTATATCACGCTATTTCACGTATATTTTTCTTGTCCATGATACTCCTATTATATATATGCACATAGGTTACCTATAACCGGATAAATGACTTAACTCTGTTTACCTTCCAATTATTTTTATCTCAAAGTTTTATCATTTCACAATTAAAAATTTTATGCTTATGTAACACACACAAATGAAATATCATATGGTTACCATATCTATCCAAATGACTGGGGCCTCTTCAATACCCGAATAATGCCTTTTAAAAGATAATACTGATTATTTGTTAGAGAGTAATAGATTCTATATCTATGGATTATGCCCTTATTGAATATAAGTTGTATCTCCAATATATCAACAATAAAGCATCCATTCATCGAAACTTTTGTCTTTGACATATCAACATATACAAGTTACAAACATGGAGTCATGAATCTACTTTAGGATTAATATTCCACATTATTGATTGCGAAAGTGAATTCATTTAAGTGAAACATAATTATTATTAAATCAATTCAACTTTAGGGCTAATCTAGCATGTGATTGTTACTAGGTCTACCACACCAATATGTCTATATGTCGACCATAGAGTCTACCTATGGTAAAATAGAAAAACAAAAAGTTAAAACTAAACATGACCAATTTCTTTTTTAGTACACTTTGGTAAGTAGGCTATTTACTTCTATGACTTTCTAAAGTTGTCCACTTTACTACAATTTTTTTTAACAACACGTAACAAGCCCAAACTACCCGCAAACATGTCCATTTGTTTCAAGTGTTTGAATCATGGTAGTTTAAACTTTTTGGGTTTAAGATGGAAAGTTAAATTCAAAAATCTTAAATATAGCGGGGCTTAAATCTAAGTTTTGGGGCATTTTTGCCTTAAACAGTCTTATTAATGCTTCAAGATGGGTCACATCTAAACACTTGTTCGGCCCATTTTTGGGTTCAATTCAGTGAACTCCTCAAACAAAAGCCCCCTTTTGGTTATTCATAGATTGAGATTCATAAATTAAGGGTCAATACTTTATTCGATCCAGAACTATTTGATTTGATCGGTAAAGTCTCAATCTATTACCTATCAAATTTTACGGGTAGTTTTGGATTGGATTGCAAATCAATCCCTAATTTGTGAAATCCAATCTGTTACCACAACACACAATGCTGGGGTCGGAACTAGGGGTATCATTGGCATCAAAGTCAGGCTAACATGTTGGAATGTTTGACTAGGGTCCTTGGATTCGAAGTTAGAGCAACTCATGAAGGAAAAGCCTAAAATTAGAGTGTATATGACAACATAGCTAGAACTAAAAGTTAAAATAATTTTACTATATTATGTAAGAGCTTTATACTATAGTTTATTTTTGCTTTGCATTGTAGCATCAACTATAGTAGTTCCAGTTATGTAGTTGAAATGAGATTGCTAAACACACCATTAATCAATATGGGGAATTTTTGCAAATATGTTCTCAAATTCAGGGTTGAACTGCAATTTTTTTGAAATTTCAAATGAAAAAATAAAACTAAAAAAAAAAGGGGACGGTAATGATTGCAAATCTCGACAGCAGCATTTACCGGGCAAACCCCCCAACCAGTTAACAATGGCGACCACCACCAAGCTCTTCCTCAGACCACCCAACTCTCTTCCTCTCGTCTTCACCTTCTTCCCCAAACCCCCTTCTTCTCTCCCCAAATTCCCACTCTTCTCCTTCTCCTCCCTCTCCACCACCGCCGCCGTCGTCATTCCAGACCCCAAACTCCCCTACGGACCCTCCCTCCGCAAGGGCATGCCGGACTCCAGAACCTTCCAGAAGAAACTCGAAGGCGACGCCGGCGATTATCCCCTCGACGAAGCCAGCTTCACGAGAGTCTTCGACATCGCGGCTCTCCGAGTCCCTTCTAAGGACTGCTTCGCTCTCGAGAGCCGCCTCCGAGGGCACCTCCTGAACTGGCCTAGGGTTCGTAACATCGCCAGAGTCCCCGGTGACGACGTCGACGACGAGCTCTCAGACCTTGTCGGAGAAAGGAGGAACGGCGGGGAATCCGGCGACGAAGACGCTCTGGTTTCGCTGAATCGGAGAATCTACGGGAAAGCCGAGGGCGACGGCGAGGAATTGAGTCCGGTCCTGCGGAGGGAGGAATTGGCGAGGAGTTTCAATTCTCGAGGTTTCGTGAGCTTTCGGAACTTGGCGAGGATGACAAGGCCGAAAAGGAGGAAGAAGAAGAGAAGGGAAGAGGAGGAGAAAGGTGAAGGGAAGAGGAGGATTGGGAGGAGTGAGTTTACGGTTGTGGAGGTTGTGGAAGATGACGATGATGAACAAGAAGAGAATGTGGAGGATTTGAAAGGGTTGTTGGGAGAGGAGTTCAAGAGAAGGAAATGGAGGGGTCCGACAAGGTTGTTGCTTTTGGACGAAAGGTATTCGACGAAATGCGTAGAAGAGTTGCCGCAGGCTATTAAGGTGTCTTGCTCGTGAGTTGATTAGCAATTTGTTGAGTTCTTGATTTTTACATGCTATAATTGGGAGGCTTTTTTTTTTCTTTTAACATGCTACCCTTTGGCAATTTGAATTTTGAACTTTTAATTTTAGTAAATGAGATCCTAGACTTGAATATCTGTTATAATTGTGGTTCAATAGCTTAACATCGATTAACAGACGGAAATGTAGACCCGGAACTTTTTATTAGTTGCAAGTTGGAACTTAGTTTTAAATTTGAACATTTGGCTTAAAGTGACCTTGGGGTGAAAAAATAACCCTTTTCTTTTTAAGTTGAGTTTCACGGTGAGAAACCTTGAATATTGTTGCAAATATGTTTGAATAGCTTGCTATGCCAAGTAATGGAGGGAAATGCCCCATAATTTATGTACAAAGGAACCTGAAGCTTTTCATTAGTCGGTAAGTGGTAGACCCTTTTTTAAAATTTAACATTTGGGTAGGTAAAATGATATTGGGGTGAAAAAATGACCCCTTTCTTCTTAAGTTGAGTTACATGGTGCCAAACCTTATATATTTGTTGCAATTATGGTTATATAGCTTACTACGTCGATTAATGGATGGAAATGTCCCATAGTTTTTGTATGAAGGTACCCGGAGCTTTTCATGAGTCGGTAAGTTATAGACCCTGCAATTTTTAATTTAGACATTTGTGACTGTAATTGCCGCTCTTTGTTTGATGGTTGCTAAATGACTATGCGGCAGAAGAATGACCTATTTTCCCCTGAAGTTGACTTTCATAGTTACAAACCTTTGTCAAATTTCTTTTGAACGTTCATTAGTGGGTGTGATGCATCAGTATGACATACGTTTCTATTTATTTCATAATGTGTGTCTAATGTTCTGTAAAAATGATAATTCAAATAATGGGAATGACGCTCTTAAGTTCTTATCCTATTTGTCAGGCCGTACTTAAGGAGAATGCAACAGAAAATACGACATCGACCTTTGAGCTTGTGAGATGCAAGCTTACGTTGTTCTATGATTACTGGCAGATGAACGAGGTATTTCACTCATTAGTTGTTTTGCCTTGTATTCATTTTTTCTATCATGTAATCTTTGTTAGGCCACTTTACTAAGTTCAACTATGGAAACATGAAACAGGAGACCAACTTATAAAGGATCCATTAACGATGCTTCTTATAAAGGATCCATTGTACAAATGATGTCTAATTTGTAAATCAGAGACAAAGGATAAATTGATAGCTGCAAGAGCTTATAGAATTCATTTATTGCAGATTTTGGAGGCTCTGCTGCCTGAGGGCATGATTGTTCCTTCAGCATTTGAGACAGTTGGACATATTGCACATCTGAACCTGAGAGATGAACATTTACCATACAAAAAGCTTATAGCAAAGGTGGTCAACTTTGTGAAAGAATTAAGTAATTTTTAATTATTTGTAAAACGACAGTTAAAAATCAATTGCCTCCTTACTTTTGCAGGTGGTTCTGGATAAAAATAAGCCAAAGATTCAAACAGTTGTCAATAAGATTGATGCCATTCATAACGACTACAGAACAATGCAGCTTGAGGTTTTAGCGGGAAATCGATCCCTTGTGACTACAGTAGTGGAAAATGGGTTGCGGTTTCATGTTGATTTAGCATCAGTGTGTGTTCCCCTTTTCTCTTATTCTAATGGAAGTATTTGTGTCTTTCCATGTTTATTTTGCAAAACGTCAAGTAGTATCATATCATGTCAAGAAAAAGCTTTCTCAGATAGTGTAACCTACCTAAGTAATTCATGAGTTCGGTACCTTCACACTTTTTCTTTGCAGATATAAACACTCTCTTCACCGCAGATATACACACTTTCTTCCCCTTTTTACAATTATTGTTACAACAATCATAAATACTATTCTTTTGAGATATAGAGATAGGATCACAATGCTATTTTGTCGCCATGGACATGGAAAAAGCTAGCTACAGGGAGCTTTGACTTAAGACTTAGTCTTATGGTATTTGATGTTAACTAAGGTTGAAAATGGTATTTGAAGTTAACTGAGGTTGAAAACAATAGTCTGGTGGCATGGATTATATATTAAAACTCTACATCAGAAGTCTACTTCGCCAGTTTCCTTAAATTTTTTCGCTTAAGAGAACCATATCTGAGGGTTGGAGGATCTTGTTCTTCTACATTGTTTATGCAGGTATTGGAATTCAAGGCTTTCAACTGAAAGACAACGGCTATTAAATGGATTTACACGAAATGATGTTGTCTGTAAGTTTCATATTTTTTGTCCTCATCCTGCCTGGCGTTTGACTTTGCTTTGTACTTTCTGGGCCTATACACGTGATGCATCATTTTTTTTTAAGGCGTGGCGGATGTGAAGAGTAGTATGTGTGTATAAAATATACACAAACATGTATAATCAAAATAGGCGGTTAAGATTTTTTATTTTATTTCTACAACTTCATAATTTACTTTTGGTGTGGTGGTTGTCTTTCATGACCATTAGCTTGAGACATAAGGCCTTGCTTTACAGGTGATGTTTTCTCTGGGGTTGGTCCAATAGCTATAGCAGCAGCTAAGATTGTGAAAAGAGTATATGCTAATGATTTGAATCCTCATGCAATTGAATATTTGGAAAGAAATAGTGTTCTCAACAAACTTGAAAGGAAGATTAAGGTATGAGTGTTAAAGACTTTTTACCCCCCTTGTTACGTTCGTATGGACTTATTACTTAAGAATGAAGAAGGCGTAACCGATGATCATGAAATAGTGATGAGTCAATTTTTAAAACTCTAGAGTTCCACTAATTTGCTGGTTTGATATTTGATTTCATCAGGAATTACCAAAAGATCAGAATTTGGAAAGAGAACTAGCCCGTTTCTCTTCGTATTCTTAAGCGTGTGTCTGTGTGATAATTTACATTCCCATATATATATTTGGATGCATTCTTTATATTTTCACCAACCCTCCAATTAACATGTAAACGACTAGGCAACGGATAGATATCTCTAAAGCAGAGTTTATATAGCATAGATAATGGGCACAAAATTTTCTTCTTTGTTTTTGTTTGTAATTGCTGTGTTTACTGCTGAATAGGTCTTTAATATGGATGGAAGGAGGTTCATCATCTCTATGTTTTCAAGTGACAAGGCTGCTTCAATAACACAAGTAATAATGAATTTGCCCAACGATGCTGTGGAGTTTCTAGGTTCGTTATCTTTTCCTTACAAAAAAGAAAAGGGTCCTTTCTTTTACTTGCAAGTAGAACTTGTACTCTAAATTGTTTCTCTAGGATTTGGTCATCTAAACTTGGTCCTGATGTTAATCTGATAATACTCCTAATTACTTATTATTTACCGTAGAAGTGAAATGGTATTGCATGAGTTCTGTAAATGTGTTCTTTTGTCATGTACCCTGCTAGTTCCTAACTCTCCGTCTCTGCTGTGCGTGTTTGCTTCCCTTCTAACAGATGCATTTCGCGGCATCTTAAGAGTTAGAACCCAAGAGAGAGAATTCCCACTACCAATGATCCACGTTTATGGATTCTCCAAAGCTCGAGATCCCGAGTTCGACTTTCATGAGGTTTGGCCTTGAACGTTTGCTTCATTCTTTTTTCTTTGGTTTCTTTGCTGTGTTTCTTTTATGACTAACAATAGTCGTCAATCAATAATTTAGAGGATAAGAATTGCGCTGTCTGAAGTTGCGGTTGATGTCGAAATGCGAAGGGTTCGCCTTGTTGCACCTGGAAAATGGATGTTGTGTGCATCATTCATCCTCCCCGAGAGTGTAGCTTTTGCAAAGCCCATTCTTGATATGTAATTTAAGTCCAAGATCTAGAGCTGCTGAGGTGGTTCATATATTTAGGCACTCAAATTTTGTATGTTGTCATCCAATTCATCCAATACTTATGCTGTAAATTTGTAATTTCCTTCATGTCACGATTTCTCTCCTCTTTTCTTCCTATTATTTTTGGTTTATTTTCTTGTTCTAATTCCCCATTTTTTTAATAAACAAATTTTCCCTTGAATTGTTGAAGGTTACTAATGTGCCTTTCCCCCCACGTGTAGATCTTTTCTAATTCAAGCGTAGGTTAGAAATTTTTCTAGTTTTATGGAAGGACCACTAATTATTGGTACTTTTGATCACAATAGGTATTGAAATTAGGCCACGTAATCCAATCTCGTGGAGGGAAAAGGGTGTCAATATTAATGATTTAAATTAGTACTTTATTTATTTCTTTCAACAGAAAAAAACAAAAAAACTTGTGTTCTTTAGTAAGCTTTAACAAGAGGGGATAATAAAGAACTAGTGAAGGACAACTACTAATTACAACTACTGTTCAAAACATATATAATTGGTATTGAATTTATGGTACAAATCCATCCTGCAGGTGGAAAAAGGACGTAAACATGCAAGGTGTGAAAATTTACTTCTTTTATTTTTCCTACGAAATCAAATTATACTTGTGTTCTTTAGAAAGCTTGTTTAACAAAAAAACAAAAATAAAAAAACTACACAAAATAACACAGCTTTAATTTTTAATATAAGTAAATAACACATTTTTAAAAATATTTAAATATATAATATTTTTAAAATTAAATATTTTTTTAAATACTTAAATTTTTAATTTTATTTTATCTTTTTTCTTCTTATCTTTTTTTTTTTTTACTATCTCGTCATTGTTTTGTGTCTCTTTATGTTATTTTATACAAAAAAAATTCATTTTAATCTAAACAGGTTATTTATAAAACACCGTTACATTTTAGTTTATTTATTTTTATTTTCGATTAATCATGATCTAATTTCTTCCTCCCAAAAAGTTAATAATAATAATAATGCATGGGCTTTCTTATTTTCTTAAATAAATACAAAATTCAAAACTTTTTTTTTCCTGGAAAATTAAAATTGTGTCAGCTGGCTGCATGAGTGCCCTGTGCCTTATGCACCCGGACACCTTTCAGACAAATCTTGCTTTATGTCTGAGTATTTGTTTTGTACTAATTTTTGCAGTGCCAACACAACTAACAGGTGAAAACGACTTTTTTTCTTTTTTTTTTTTTTTTTTCATCCAAAATTATACGTGTACAGTAAATGCAGTAGAAACCGAATATTTGTTACACAGATTTGTCCTCCTTGAACGGCCAAGATTCATCCCTAGCCTCTAGTATGATGCTCATCTGGTCCCACAAAAAATTCTTAGAAAGTAAGACATGTATTGGATCTAAACGTACCGGCCCACTGCCCCATGCCATATGTGACCCTCCAGTCTCTAGACATGACTTGCTTGTGGGGACAAATTGGTCAATTTGGGTATGGTAGGTGAGGACAAAATTGTGAAATTAAGTGAATAATAACGCTTAAAGAAGACTAGAAAATCTCAGTTCAGATTGAGATCTAAATAATTGTATCTCACTTTTGTGGTCCTTATTCTATGACTGTCTTATTGGTTAGAAAATGTGAGAAAAGGGGGTGGAGAAATGTGGGGGGATCCTCTGCTATTTTGCTAAAAAATGGTTAGGTCTTTCGCAAGTTGCATAAAGCCAGAACTAACAGTTACTCTAACTACTGTTTTCCTTATGGCAACCTGTAGCAAACTTTAATTCTCCTCTTACGTATCTGTCTCTTCTTGTGCCCTGACTTCACTTTACCGCTAAAAGTAAATTGGCCCAAAAAACCCATATTTTTTTTTTGAAATTTTAATGGTAGAGAAAGTAATTTTATTCTATTAATAGAGCTTGAGTGTTTAGCTATTAGGTTAACTTTTGAACAGTTTAATCTGTTATTGGAAACATTTGTATCATACGTTGTAAATTTTTAATGCTGACAATCACATATTAGAATGTTAAAATTTTATCCGACGATATAAGTAAAGAAAAATTGTCTTTTCTACTACAAAATTTCCTTTTTTTTTCTTCTTTTTCCATAACAAACGTGTTTTCTACTTCTAATCCCATATTAATAGTGATGTGTGTATGGAAGTGATAACATATTAGGACGTTTGATAGTTAATGTAAGTTAGAACAAAAATACTGTAACATGTGCTAAAGACAAGAAAAAAAATGATTGAGGCAGTTTGGTTTTAGTGAATATGAATAATGGTAGGCCATGTCCAACAGCCCAAGACAAAAACTAAACTAGAGATGAAAACAGAGACATTTGAGCTAATTGCAATAAATTCAGATAAAAAACAAATCTTTCAACAAGAATGGCAGCAACATGGAAACTCAATGCATACATGAAACCACTTTTACAAGCTGTGCAACTACGTGTGAACTGGTCCCCACCAAAGCCAATATGATAATCTTGATAATATTTGATTCTACTTTCTAGTGAGAACTAAAGAGGCAGGCCATAATTTAGCTGCAGCAAATAGCGTAGCCATAACAGCATCTCCATAGTATTCAAAAAAATAATTAATAAAAATAAAAATGAAAGAGAGGCCCAAATCCCCAAAACCCTAATCATTCCACAGAAGCCCAGAATCCACCGTGCCTGCCCAAACCCAGCAACCAAAAAAAAAAAGAAAAATAAAATAAAAAAGCTAATTTAATGAATAATATAATATCATAACCAATCCCAAGGCAAGCTCACAAGTGCCAGAAAAGCCTCTCTCTCTCTCTCAACCCCCCTCCCCTCCATCTCTACTCTCTCTCTCTCTTTTGGTCCCTTTCTCGCAGCCCTTTTTACCGTACAATTCTCCCCCTCTCTCCTCGTACCCCTACACAGTGGACCCCACGAATGACGGGTCCCACCCCTTGGTCCTCTTTCGTGGGCTACATCCGGAGAGGAGGAAGACCCACAAATGGAAAGTGGGAGCCATACGCTGACGTGTCGAGTCAGGATTTGTCCTGATAAATCATATTCATTTTTTCAAAAAACAAGGCTTAGGACGGCGCGGGTGCTTCGTACACCCTACACGCCTATGCAGAATCGATATTGGACACGCGTCGGTTGGTCACGTCGTTTGGACCCTCTTTGTCTAGAGCTACTTGACCAACACGCGCGCTTGTTTTCACGCGCCTTTTACATGTGATAACGTGGAGTCATCCGATTTGTTGAGGGTAAGTAGCTACCCTTTTGCATGTCCTAACATCCCAAAATCTTTGGTCTGTCGTTGTAATTTGCATTATACTCTTCTCCTTCAGTGCTTTGTTGTTAAATGGCTGAATCTTAGACATTGGTTAGTGTGTGAATGAAGTGCTCATGCATTTAAGGAAGTCCCTTTAGGTAGGGATTTGGAGGGTCAATGATTGTAGGTGTTGGATTTGAGGGATTTGGATAAGATTTATAGCAGTCTATTGGGTGTTTGTAAGTGCAGTTAGAATTGAAAATAATAGTTTAAAAACTACAACATTTAAAAACTTTACATTATAACAGCTTTTTGTTTTTTTTAACTGTAGTTGTTAAGAATTTTAAACTGTTTGTTGGTTCTGAACCAAGATATCAAACAAAGGCTATAATGCGGTGGGTTTTCTTAGTTTTGGTGTGTAGGTTGATGTTGAGTGCTCTAATGTTGATTTCTTGAATTGTTTTAGGGCCTAGTTTAGGTGTGTAATAGGGGGGACTAGATATGTATATTTGTGTGTTTATACTATATATTATAGTGAAAGATGTTGATTGAGATACATAAGATGTCTATTCAGAGTAACAACATTCTTCATTTCATGAACTAAAATCATGAAACCTACAATAAGATCTTAAACAAAGTTAGTTATATATTGTATTGAGTAATGCTAGGAATAAGGATACCAATTCTAATATCAATTTTTATACTAATTTTTGAATTGTGATAATCTCTCAAACACCTATTAATAAAAACATGACAGTTTAGAAGTTAGCAAAAAATTATAATTAAAGTTAGTATTCTTTGTTTTTTTTAATCAAATTTTCAAGTTTGCTCTAAGTTTCAATTATCTTAGGGAATATAATAGAAGCAAAAAGGAGAGAGAAGGCTCATTCAATTTTGCAATGTAGTTGTTAGAAGAAGAGTATGATAGCCAAGACTAGTGGGTGTTGATGAACTTCCTTTTCATATTTATCCTAAATTGTTTTTTTTTTTTTTTTTTTTTTTTTTTCGTTTTTATGCAATGGCCAAACCGCGTGAAGAATTCAACTGGGTTTGAGCTTGGAATGTCAAAAGAAGTGCTGATAGGTTGTTGACTTGACCGATTGAGTTTGTCGTTTTCTTTGTTTTATAACTATTACAATAGCTTCCCACAAAATAAAAAAGGTCTATACCTTAGCATTCCAAACATCACATGCTTTTTTTTTATTATATATTGATCCAATATTAAAATGAAAAAAATCCATCAATTTAGATATCATAGAAACTTTTGGCTCAATATTTATATATATGCTGGCTCCTTTTGTACCGTGGTTAGGGTCTAGATCTTATGTTGGCAAGACAAATAGACAATATTCATGTCTTTTTCCTTAGTACTTCTCAGACCAAACATGGATAATTTTGTTGACCCTTTTGAAGTTTATCAACATGGTTTTGCATCATATTGAAAATTTGTTATCATTTTTTGGATATGAAATAGTGATTTTTTTTGCTATATTAAAAGTAGTTATTTCTTAATATTGTCACACACACAAACATATAAACAGGTAGTATATATACCCTATATAAAATATAAAATAATTTACAGTAATATTGTGGTAAGACATTATATGGATCCCTCAGTTTTCCTTTATCTATTTATCATTTAACAAGTATTTTTATTTTAACCCAACCAACATAAATTTTTTTAAAATCTTCTAACAAAACAATAAAAAAGTGCCCAAGGTCTTGCATGAGTGTTTTTATTTAAAAAAAGAACAAGAGGTTCAGTGTAAGAATGTACCACATGGGGTCAGCTTTTAGATTTTACTATATATGAACAATTAAGAGCATCATTACTAGCCTATATACCATAGGCAGATTCACACATATACATATATTCGTGACTAAATCTTACTCTATATGATTGCCCAGAAGCTGTTCTTCAACATGCAAAAACAAACCTACATCATGAAACTACTTGTAAGGAACATCCACACTTCCCCACCCTATCACCTGATCATCACGAAAAAAAAAAAACCATTCTCTTTCCCCATGATCAGAAGACCATGGCGGTCCCTCACACAAAAATTATTGTTACACTCCTGCATAACATAACACACATCCTAAAATTATTGTTAGAATTGTAAGTTAGAACTGTACTGTAGTATGTAAGAGCTTTATATTATGGCTTTTTTTTTTGAACTTGAGAATGGGTGAATTTAAACTCTTCATTTTTAGGTAGAGTTAGATTTACCATTAGGTTATGCCGACAATTACATTTTTGTTGTATACTGTAGCATGCAATGACGGAGCTGAGATTTATTAGTAGGGGTTAATTTTTTTTATCAAGATTATACTAACAAGTAGAGAACTATTAATTTAAGAGGGCCAAGTTTAATATATACACTTATCTATCATATTAAAATTAAAACCACTATATGTAAAAAAATAAAAAAAACTAGCATGGCTCCTGCCCCCTTTCTAGTATTGGTAACATGTAAAATCTTTATACTGTTCACACATGAAACTATGTCTTTGTTTGACTTCTCACTTATAACCAATAATTTCAATTAACAAATAGTATAAAGTTCTTAACAGCTATAGTAAAAAAAAAAAGTTGTTACATTGTAAGACTCTCACATATTATAGTTTTCAAACCAATATTTTTAATTCCAACCGCTCTCTAAAACATCTCATATAAGTTCGAAATAGGTTTCCAAGGGCCTGTCTCTTTTATTATGATTAATGAAATAGCTTCAAAAGAGCATATTGCAGTTATGAACATCATGGCCGACCAGAACCTGCTTATATATATATATATATATACATTTGTATAGTCTGTATATATGTATGTATATGTATAGTCTGGTGCTGTGCTTGGAAATACTCAGACCTAGACACTCTCTGTGGGTACCATATAACAGTTAGATCATGCATGCTTCACGCGCTCTTTTTAGGCGCGTGTTCAACACAAGCCTCTTTTGGACAAAAGTTAAGCTGGAGATTATAACATTTCCTTTTTTCTTTTTTTATCCGTTTGAATGGCATGTGGAAATTGGTTTTTGTTTAGTCTAGTCTATCCTTTAGGGTCGCTTTGTTTGGGAAAAAGGTCCAAAAGGGACAAGAAATGATTTTCTGGCAAATTAGAAGAGTAAGGGCGCAAAACAAAAACCAAAACACACTATCACCACCATTAACCTAAAGGGGCCAATGTTTTACCATAATAATAAATTTATATATGTTATAATACATATATCCTTTCTAGGCTAATTTCCCTTGTCCAAACCAAAACAAACACAACATATATACCCCATCTCCAATCTTAAAAAACCCAACAAACCAAAACTCAAAATCTCACCTATTTTCTCCAAAAACCCACCATTTTGTCTCTCTTGCTCTCTCTCTTTCTCTCCAGCAAATATTACCTAATGACTTCAACCTCACTATTCATGGCTTCTCTTAAATCCACATCACAGGAAGCCGCCGCCGCCACCAATAAAGCAGGTCTGAACTTTAATGGGTCATCAAAAGAATCGAAGCCGGGATCATCGTCGGCTCCGACGTCGTCGACAAAAACCAGAGGAAGAAAGCCCTCCAACAAAGCAGCTCCAAACGGCAAGAAGCAGCCCCAAAGAGGCCTCGGCGTAGAAAAGCTCGAGAAGCTCCGGATCCAAGAACGCTGGAAGAAGATTGCCGAAATGCCACGCCTCCACCCCCTTAATTTCTCCGCCGAACACTTCTACTTCCCGGCCTTGGAGGGTCTTCCGGTGCAGTACGGCCCTGGGGGGTACGGTGGTACTGCACATCACCACCGTCTAATGGCGGCGGCGGCGGGGGGCGTTCATCAGCAGCGGATGGGTCAGTACCATGGTGGTGTTAATAGTGGGTTTGGAAGTGGGCCCCACTATCATGGCCATGGGGTTAATGGAGTTGGATCATCATCCGCTGGTCATCATGTGGTGATGATGCAGGACCAGGTTAATAATATGGTGCATCCGCAGCAATATTCTCATAACGGGCTTAGGGTAGAGAACTCGAGGGAGCTCTCTTCAACACCAAAAACTCATGATCATGATTCTTTTGATATCTACACTTTCAAGGTCTTTACATATATATATATATATATATATATATATATATTAAGGGAGGCAAAATTTTTTCTTTAGTTTCTAGGGTATTATTACATTGGTTTTTAATTTTTGGATATAACCCAGTTTTTTTTTTTCCTTTTTTTTTTAAAAAATTATAGTCCTAATGTTGTTTGTTTGTTTGTTTGTTGGGGTTTTAGAAGAAGGGATTTAATGGTGAGATTAATGGAGCGATGAGAGAGAAATGTACTCCAGAGACATTGCAAATGGGTGGTTTGATGAACTACTTTTTGAGTCTAAACAGCTCAGAAAATGTGATCTCCGACTCAGTTGGCGAGTTAACTCTTGGTTTTGGTATTACTCCCCAAGCAACTCACATTGCCCAGAACATTCAAGATGAGGTATACATTGTTACAATAACCCTACACATATAAATTATTGATTTTTTCTTTGATAATAACATTGATATATATATATATATATGTATGTATGTATCTATACATGTTTGTAGGGAGTGGAGGTTGTGGCGGTTCACAGGACAGGAAACCCATCTGTTGGGGGTCAAGTGTTCATGGAATATGAGTTTTTGCCAGGCAAAAACGACACTAATACTACTCTTACTACTACTTCCACTGGAACATCATCAGGCACAGGTTCGAAGATGATGGAAATGTTGCCTACACAATTTTCATCATCATTGGGTGGGGAAGAAGCTTCTTACTACACTACTAGTGCTAGTAGTATTACTTATGGGGCAGACACTTCTAATAGTCCTGTTGATTTGTCTCTCAAGCTTTAGTATATTGTTGAGACAATTCTATATGTGCGTGTGTGTTTGTTCGTATGTCCTACGCATTTCTTGCCTTTTGGTTTCCATGTTTTTTCACATTTGGGGTGTAGGATACACAGCCTTTTGGTTTGATTAATTTGTTAATAGATTAATTAGATTTCCTGCATCCTATATATATATATATATATAGATATATTGTCATGTGTTAGTTCATTTGGATATGCTTTCTGCTCTTGTATCAACCCTCTCTCTATCCGTTTGTTTAATGATTAATGGCAAAACTAAATTGTCTATCCACATTTGTATTGTCATATGATCTTCTTAATTTGCTTCTTTTTTAATGTTTCCTATCAAATTAATCTCTCATTAATGGGCTAACATAGCACACAAAAAAAAGAGTATATATATCTTCAAAGCAAGCATTTTTAAAACATTGAATAGTCAATCATGAATCCCCTTTATATCTTTGATCCAAAATGTGTCAAGTAAATGGCGTTAATTGAGTAATTAAGCACAGGATATGAAACAAGCTGTTGTTCAGGTTTTTCAGCCTTCTATATATATATATATATATATATATATATATCTAGTTTCTCATTATTTTTCATCCACCTATAAACTCTATACAGATTTTGCATCTGATCGTTTATTCTTCAATGCATATTACCATTTAAGCAATTCAAAGTCAATATATAATTTGTCTTTGGAAAAGCACGTTAAAAAATTTATTGAGCACAATTTGTTAAGATAAATGTATCTGTGTGCTTTCAAAGAGCCAGATTGCACAAAAGCTTTGTACTTTCTCTTATTTATATTAATACAAAAAAGGGATTATTACTTAATTAACAAAGATATATTTGATCACATTATTGCTAATTTAAGGTTAGGAGTTAAATAAATTGAGGCATTTTTGCAGACTGTACGTAATAGTAATTAAGGTGCTGTTACCCACTTTATTGCAGATGACCAAAACCCTAAAAACCCTCTTCCTCCTCTCTGAAAATGGTTTTGTGTCTTCAACTATAATTACTTCAAAAAAGTACTCATAATGAATTAGAAAATAATTACATATATATTAAAATAAAAAAGAAAATAGTTGTTTCTGTTCCAGAGTTAGCTTCCACCTTTTATGTGCTGCGACACAAAGGATGGGTCTGTTGCCTTTCTGTTTATGGGATTTGGGAGTGAAGCAAAAGGCTTCTGGTATTTTTCTTGAGAAACGTGAAGAAGCCAAAAAACCAAAAAAAAAAAAAAAAGAAGAAGAAAAAGCAGCAAAATATGCTGGGAACTAGTACTAGCCATATTGCTAGCGATAGGATATAACCTGGCAATCCTTAACGACAGTCTGGTCACTGATGATCAGTGAGTGGCTACTGTAAAACACTCTGATGATATTCATCAGGAGTACCACACCACATTAAACCAGGCAAGTCACCACACCAACACGCCTTATTTATATCACAAAATTGAAAAATATGTTACGAGACCTACTGTCTATTAGTGTGAGAGTGTCACAACACTTCTTCAAAGCACCTATTTAGACAAAAAGAAGCGGTCATTGTACTGTAGAGATGAAATAAGATTAATTGCTCGTAAAAGGGGATTGTTAAATTAAATAAGATTAATTAAACAGAGTGAATGAACATAAAATAAATGGATGTAAATTAAATTGCAGAGTCAAAATTTTATCGATAGTCACCATTACGTGGATGCTTATCACGAAGGTGGGTAGGTAATTAAATAGAAATTAAATAAATATAAATGCAAGACTACTGAAAATCATCGTCTTTAAAATAAATTATACTATGTAATTGATAGAGACAACAACGACATCAGGACAAGTCGAACAGTATACGTGTCATACAATAGTTTCAGGAAAAAAAACCGTTTCTACTCATGCTTCTTCTTCTTCAAACCGAACCTGTTCACATTCCATTTACAATTTCTTTATTATTTATATCTGAGCAGAGCCATAAAATATCACCAACGTAGTGGAGCAGCTGGTTTTCGGGACCTGCCCCCAAAGTCACTCTCTACATGACCCTATCTCTGAGTATGACATTATGCCCTAATATCATTCCAAATGGTGTTTACGACATATCCGGCTCTATATCATTATTCGAGTCTCATATCACCGAGTTTTCTAATTTACATTCATTATGATCATTTCATTATTCTACATCTACTGAAAACAATCGAATGAATTCATAACAACCTTAAATGTGGTTTAAATCTATCAATATTTACCTTAGAGTAATCTACAATGCTGTACTAACTCATGGCGTCTTAGTGTGCCATTTATGTTCACAAATCATGCCATAAGGTTAAAGTTTCTATTTATGCTTTAAACAGTGAAAACCGGTGAAAATCAATCATTTTTCTAAAGTTTGGTTGGCCTGTCGAATTCCTTGGTCTGGTATGCCAAACTGCTCTGTTCGGCCTACCGACCATCTGAGTCTAGCTTGTTGAACTCGCTTGAGTTTGGCAAGCCAAAAATATGAATCCGACGTACCAGGCCAATCTGTCAAAATCTAAAAAATTTCAAAATTCGAGCTTCGGCTTCCCCTAGTTCAAATTTCATTTTAAACCTTTTTTTTTTTAACATTTTAAGCCCAGAAAACATAGGGAAACAACTCTAAACATTTTAGAAACAAAATCCTCAAATTTAAACACAATTTCACCCTTGAATTGAAAATCAAAGAAAAATGTAAAAACTTGGTTATATTCATTTTTGCTCAAACAAAGCTTAAATTCACTATGAAATAGGTTCCATAACTCAAATTGAATATTATTTGAGCTCAAGAAGGTTCGGATTCAACATTCAAGGTAAAATTAAAAATTTGCAAATAAAGCTTGAAGTTTTGAAAAAGAAAGAAAGAAATAACTAACCTCAATGGACGTTTTTGAAGAAGATTTTGTGGCTTGAACTTCGATTCCTTGCCCCAAACCAGCGAGAAACTCAAAGAAGAAGAGAGGGTCACAGGAGGGAGAGAGCAAGAGAGAGAGAAAAGAGTGAAAGAGAGAGAGTGAAATGAGAAAAATAAAAGGGCTTAAGGGCATTTTTGTAAATATAGAAAAATGAAGTGTCAAAATGTCATTTGATATTTTAAAACCAAAAATCAAATTTTTAAATATAACTATTGCAACAAAATTTTAAATGACTGAAATTAACAATAAAATCACATTTGGCAAACTTAATAGTTAAATTTTACATAATTAATCTCACTTTAAAATTCACGGGTGTTACAAGAACCCAATACAAAAATGAAATTTGAATTGGAGTGCTACCAATAGTGTTATTTTTATACACCTCAACTGATAAAACATGCACCTTATGTTTGAGTGACATGGCTTGATACCCGTAGTCTATCAGTGTGATAATGTCATAGCATTGCTCCAAAGCATGTATTCAATGAGAAAAAGAGGGTCCTTCGATGGTAGGGTGCTTATGTTTCACACATCAAACTAAAGAAGCACACAATGGAGGAACAAATCTTACTGATGAAAACCATCATCAAATCCTAAGTCTCATGTTAATTTATCAAGAATTATAGCAGAAGCGTACCTGAATCCATTAGAATGATGAAATTCTTGGTTCTTGATCTTTTGAGTTAAGAATGTATGATTTCTGTAAGAGGAATTTTCTCTCCTTCTTTTACGTGATGGGATGCGTAAAAGGATGTGTTATATTCTGACTCAGGGACCATAACCATTTATAATATTTTTAGCTTTTTTTTTATTTTTATTTTCGCTTATCATAAAAATAGAAATTATACTTTAGGTCTCTACACATAATTTTATATCTACACTTTATGAAATGTTTTAAAACTCAAACTTTATACTTTATTAGATCATTTTAATTATGCCAACTTTATATGATAATATTAATACATATTTATTTAATATATTAATCCACAAATTATTGGAATTAATTCCAACGCACAAAATCATCAAAACCCAATATATATATACACACACACAAACGTATAAAATAAAATAAAAAGCAAGGAAAATCCCAAGATTGCAATACGTACAAAAAAGCAAGCAAAAATCTGTGATGAGTAAAAACATGTGCAGGCAGGCGACTGTGAGTCCGTAAGAGTACTCTCAGTAATAGTAGCAGTAAGCTGGGCTGTGGCATAATAATATAGAAAATATCTTTTGTAACTGCTTTTTAATTGGTTCCTCAATGATATTAAAACCTCCGGTTTGCTTAAAACAATGGCCAGCTTTTTGCTTTTTCTCAACCTCTTTCTTGCTATTGTATTTTTGGAAAAACTTTTAAATTAGTCCTGTTAATCTTTTTCTATTCTCTTTATAAACGAGTTTTGAGTAATAAAAAATTGAGTTTATTGTTTTTGGGTATATATATATATATATATATATATATATATATATTGAAGCTAGCCCTTCTGAAAAATGTGCTATGGAATGACAATATTGGAAGGAGTAATAGGGACGTACAAACACTACATGAATATATGGGGGGATCTAAGCTGCAATATGGGCATGTATCTAGTACACTGCAGTCATGCTGGGACAGTGAGACATGCAATTTATGTGAATAAAAGCAGCTTATTCTTTGTATTTTTTTCATTCAGAATTTTGGTGATTTGATGCTTCACACATCTGTATAAGGGAATCAATATTCCACCTCAAAAAAATAAATAAATAGATACTGGTTTTAGTAGGTGGAGAACAAAAGGTTTTGCTAACTCCAAAGATTTAACTTGTTTGGTCATTTTAGGAACTAAAAGCTGGTCATATTACTTTGATCCAACACTAAATTTGTTCATCAGTTCGTTCTAATCAATTACAAAGGAGAAACTTAAAAAGAAGTACAAGTAAGGTCAGAAAAGTTGCAGAAGTGGGAAAAGGATAAAATAAAAAAAGCGTGGACGGCAGGATTCGAACCTGCGCGGGCAGAGCCCACATGATTTCTAGTCATGCCCGATAACCACTCCGGCACGTCCACAAGATGCGCCAGTTGTAGTGTGGATATGTAAGTTGATATGAATAGAAGACAAAAAAAGTAACCAGCCATTTTTGGGATGCCAGGAGATGAAAATGAAAACATCAAACTGCGCTGGTATAAACAAGTACACAATTTTTTAAAGGCTTAGTTTCTTAACACACTATTGTGTAATAATTGATTATTTTCTGAGACTTCAACTCAAAACTCAATACATTGAAAATAGAAAAATTTTAATAAACCTTTGTGTTAAGATATGCATTTTACAAATGTCATACATGATTATTTATGACACAACTTAACATGTAATATGAAAGATAGTATGACATAAATTTTTTTAAATATGACGTAAATAAATACAACTTTTAAAAATATTGCATAACATGTCATTTTCTCTTAAAAATAACTCCTAACATCCATTAAACACCAATGAAGGTAGCCTTAGTGGGTTAGTTTTGCTCAATATTATATATTAGGCCTGTTTCTATAAATTAGGTGGTATACTATTTCTTTATTATCAGTATTATCTTCTACCACTTATTTTTTCTTCTCTTAATTCATACTTTTTCTAGCTAAAAGGACAAAAATACGCTAAGATAATACTTGTGTGAAATTCTAATCCAAAATATTTATGATCAATTATGTCTTTATACTTTTTAGAACTCATATGTTTCAAATTTTTTCATAAAAATGGTAAGATTGACAAACAATGCCATAGAAGTGGTATTTCTCAAATTGACCCGTAAATGTGAGGAAAATATGAAAACTAAGTGCTTACTTGGTTAATCCTGGGAGGCCCTTGACTTAAAAGTCAATAGATAATTAACAAAAACATAACCACTTAAAATCTTGGTTCTCCTCATTTGTTTTTGGGTTTTTTCATGTTGTCTTGCTAATTTATTCATCCTCCATCACTTCATTTAGAAGGGTATCATTTGGTACAAAGATCAGAGACCTTTTGGTAGGGATTGGTCTAGACTTTGATTGGGCAATAGTAAGACGATTCACTCCTAAGATGATGTTTTTAATTTCACGTCAATTTAAAAGGAATTTAGTTGGGCTTAGGCAAAGATAAAAGTTAATTTGAAGGCAGAGTAGAGAATTGTTATTTTTTTTTGCTGGTAGATGCAACTTTTTAAAATTAATTTAGGTGTCAATTTTAAAGAATGAACAACTCATATTCTTTTACTTAAGATACATATCATTAGTTATTTTTTTCTTTTTTCTTTTTGGTTTAATCTATTTTATTGGAATCCATGGCATCTTTTTTTTTTTTTTTTGGGTGGTTCATGGATGGATTTAGAGTATGTCTGGTTGGCTAGTCTCTAATTGTCTTCTTCCGGTGATCAACTTCATGGTTCTAACATGATAATTGTGTGTGCTTCTACTGAAGAATGCCATTCTATACTATAAATTAGTGCGATTGACTTCATACATAGAAACCAAATCCCTAGAATGAAAAAAAAAAAGGGAACTATTTTAAGATATCATCGTGAAGGAGAAAAGCAAGATTTTCAAGTACAACGCTAATTTGTAAACAATACTTAAACGTTTTACCCTTTCACACTAGTCCATTTTTGTCCCCCAATGCATTATCACGCTTGTCCTTCTATTTTGAGTGATTCGTCTCAAAGATTGTTATAAAAATTAATTTTCTCCCAGAAACTTTTAGCTTTTCATATGCTTAACCAAACTCAGTTTTTTCACTAGGATAAATGTATGCTAATGTGAACATAATGAGAAAATTAAGGGACATAGTTATGCATTTATTAAGCTTGACAAGCCTTCATTAATCACAAGCTATAGAATACTACAACAACATGCACAAGAGACGTGTGACCTCATTGACGCTTATTACATGTGAATGTTTAGCTTCATTATTTATATTTGAAGACATAACCGGAGGTATTTAGATGTTTGTATTTTCTTAATTTAGTTTTGAGGTTTGGCTTGAGCTTCACTTCCATAACCACCGTCATATCCTTCTTTGCCGCCATAATCACCTTTGCCACCGTCGTAACCGTCTTTGTCACCACCATATTCACCTTTGCTGCCATAACTGCTTCCATAACCGCCTTTACTGCCATAACCGCTTTCATAACCACCTTTTGCCCCATAGCCGCTTCTATAATTACCTTTTCTTCCATAGCCGCTTGCACAATCACTTTTTCTCCCGTAGCCATTTCCGTAATCATCTTTTCCCCCATATTCACCTCCATAACGAATTTTTCCCCCGCTGCTGCTACCATAGTCGCCTCTTCCCCCCCATCGCCGCTTCCGTAACCGGCTTTGCTTCCATAACCTCCTCCATAACCACCTTTGCTCCCATAACTACTTCCTTAGCCACCTCCATAACCACTCAAGTATATATCCTCCGTATGGACCGTATGTTTTCGAATCATCGGTGCCAGCGTCAACAGCAAGAGTAAATGATGTCAACATGTTAGTTTTAAATTTAATGGCCAAATTTGCTTAATTGATTAAGTACAACTATAGGACAAATTTAAAAGAAATGACAACCTTGGCATTTTGGGAGTCACGACCGAGTGTAATTAGTATTAGAAATTTATTTTCTTAGAGTAAAATTTTAAGTTTTAATTGTGTTATTAATAAATTAAGAAACTTATACTTTTACCCCACTTAAAAAACTATATATTACATAATTTTGATTATATTATACTGTGTACTCTCTGAGCAAAATACGTATATTGAGGGTATAAGCTACTTTTCCTCGTCGGGCTGAGGGTTATACATGGTGTCGCTCTTGTTTTGCCGCTTTAATTATCCAAACTATTGCACTACAATTACAGCATTCTAACTGATAAGAACAGTTTTACGTCGATAACATTGCAAAAATTTGGATGATGATGTCCATATTCATCATACACCTTACGTGGGCTCGTTCGAAGTGCATGCATTGAAATCTCCCCTAAATGAGAAAATTGGGCAAATGGATTATTTTTTTACTTGTTTAAATAAATAGCTGATTTTTTCAAAAATTATGAAAATGACCGAACTTTTTTAAATTAGGTAAATGCTTTTTTTACAACAGTACATCATCAATAAAAATCAATATATCATTGATGTATATTATTGATTAAGATAAGTAAATCACTTATTCAATATAGTTTATCACTAATAAATTAGTTTATATCATTGATCTACTAATGATTTATCATCGAGAAATTGATAAATTATTAAGTAAATAAACCATCAATTTAATTAACGATAAACTATAAATTAATACATCATTGATGTATTGCAAGTTAATCAATAATATATTGATCTGCATTAGTACATCATTAATGAACTTCAATATATGATCAATACACAAAAACGGTCATTTTCCTAATTTTCAAAAACTTACGCTATCTACTTGAGGAGAGCTTAAAAAAAAACCATATGCCCCCCAAATCCCTCTCTAAATTTATTTGTCATCGTAGATTTGAAGATGTCATACAATACTTTATTAAATATAGGATTAGCTTCTTAAATTTAATATTCAACGGCTAATTTTCAAATTCACAAATAATTCAAAGAATTCAAAGTCTTGAAAATACCCACGATAGACAAAATGCTGACCTCTATTTTTTTCATGTGTAGAAGCTTCTGAAGAGACGATAAGAACAACTGCAAGTAAAATACCCAGAGAAAGAAAAATTTTAGAAGCCATGTTTTTTCTATGATGGAGAAGCATTAATTGAGAAGGGTGCCAATATCAGATTCATTTATGTCTATCTATAGGCTTCAATGAAAGGTGATGATTACTATCAAGTCGCCAAGATAATCACCCTACGGTTCTAGTTGGACGTTGGAAGGACTCTTTCTTACTACTAAAATAGTTGTTGTCGTTAATCCATTTGTGAACCTTTATTTATTTATAGCGTCTATTGATAAAATTTGTCCTTTGTGCTGAAGTCAATATTACATTATGCCTAATGTTCGTGTACGCAACTATTGTATTCTCAATCAGAAAACATTAATGGAATTAATTTGTAATGCATGCATGTGTATTATATTACATTATTTTATATAGTCCACTATGGTACAATGCGTTTAAACAAAATTAATTCACCTCAATTTACAATGAAATTTATCAAAGAAGAAAAACAGAACCATAAATTAAAATTTTAATTTGCTGTATTATATCAGCGCTGTATGCTCAATAATACTTTGTTGTTGGGTCTCCCATGCTTCATTGACTTTTTCTTAAAAGTTGTCATTGTCCGGCCTTTGGACTCTAGCTGAACTTTTTAAATGGGATTGAATATTTGTTAGCTTAATTCTATGATATCTAACTTTATTAAACCAATCCTAAACTCGAGCACTCTAAAACTATAATTTCCTCGTAGTAATTTTTTAAGGAGTGCTGATTTTTAAATTCTGCGCAATTTTGTAGTAAGGTACACCTGTATGACACGCCTTGCAACAAATACATCAAAATAATAGAGCAATAAAAATTATTAGCCTAAAATTTTGGTAGCTTTAAGAAATAGATCAAACTTCTATAAATTGATATTTGCTTTCAAGTAAAATTTCAAAATTGCTTCCATCTTCATCTCCCCAACAAACCATAGCATACATTTTCTCTTTCTTCTCCCCCTCTCTCCTCCTCTTCTTTCTCCCAGCTCTAGCGATGACGTTGCTCTAAGCATGGCTCCTGCGATCTCTCCCCTTACAACTCTGGCAGCAACGCTTCTCCTCACGTGGCTCTGGCAACCTCTCACGACTACGATGCTTGCTCTCTCTACAACTCTGGCAACAAAGCTGTTCCCACATGACTCTGACTCTTGCTCCCCACTTGATTTCGACGACGGCGTGGGCTTGCGAATGCGGCGGTAGGGGCAGCTCTCATCTCTCTTTCCATGACTTTCTCTCTTTCTCTCTTCACGATTTTCTCTATTTCTTTCTCCAGTGGGCTTTTGTATATCTTAATTGTGTTCGATGGCGGCGGCTCCAAGTGTGATGTCCGGCGCGGTGGTGGCCACCGTGGTTTTCGGGAGTTCCCCCTCTCTTGGGTTATGGTGGTTGCTAATGAAGTTAGGGTTATATGTTTTCTGAATTTGGAAAATTAATCTCAATATGAAGGGTAATTTTGCTATTCAATTAAGTAATGAATCGTTGTTGAATTTTAAATGGCTTATTAATTAAAGTTTCATATAATTTGGCCTATTTTTAATTTAATTACCTTTTAAAATGGCCTAAACTAAGGGTGAACGTAAGTAAGTTGGATAGATTTTAGGGATTTTTCAATAACCCAATCAAAGTTCAACTGGATTAATTTTAAATCTGATTCACCCAATGAACCATAACTTTAAAAGCAACCCACTCAATTAAGTTGATCAGATTGAGCATCATAAAGAAGAAAAAAAATTAAAATTAACAATTTACCAAAATAAGAAATATATAAAGAAAAAAACTAAAATTCATTATATATGGGATGTCTAAAAGATCAGAATAAAACTTCCTCCTAATTCCAAAAAAAAAAAAAAAAGTGAGATCCTTAGCACTACTCTTTGTTAATACGAGAGATCCATTATTTTCGTTTTTTAACTTAATATAGGTTAAAATTTGTACATACCATCCACATGAAGTATAATATTACCGACACCGAGTAAATTTAGACATTGAATTGTTCGCAGTCATCAAATTAACTTTTATCTATTTCTAAACCCGAATAAATTCCTTTTGGACAGATGAGAAATTAAAACATGATATTAGAAGCTAATCAGTTTACTATTGTCCAAGCAAAAGTCTAGACAAACCTATACCTGCAGTTCTAGATGAAGTGATAGAGGAAGAATAAAAACTGACATAGACAAAATAAACATACCCAATAAATGAGGAGATATTAGATTTGCTGCAATATTTAAGAACCAATAATTTGTGTTCTTTTTTTTTTTTTAATCTATTTAAGTGGAATCAATTGCATCTAAGATCGTATTATTGTGTGTCAAGAAGGAAAATAATATATTTTGAAATATAAATAAAATCATGATGAAAAAAAAAAAATCAGGATTTTCATTTCGAACACTATAAATTGTAAACATTTAAGCTTGTGCGCCCCTTTTATTATTATTTTTTTCTCTGATGATTACAATCACACTCGACATTCTCTTTTCAGTCAATTGTATTAAAGAAGTCGACGATTATTAATTTTATCTATAAATTTTCAGCTCAATTTTCCACTAAAATAAATGCATGCTAACGTGAACATAATGAAAAAGGTTTAAGGTACATAACATTATATGAATTTATTAAATTCTTGACAAGCCTTCCTCAATCACAAGATATAGAAAACTACAACAACATGCATAAGAGACGTATGATATCATTGATGCTTATTGCACGTTAATATATACATATATATAGCTTCATTATTTATATTCGAAGGCATAATGTAGGAATTTATATTTGTACTTCCTTAATTTAGTTTTTGAGGTTTTGTTTGAGCTTTGCTTCAATAACCGCCATCATATCCTCCTTTGCCACCATATTCATCTTTTCCGCCGTCGTAACTGTCTTTGCCGCCATCAAATCCACTTTTGCTACCATAACCGCTTCCATGACCACCTTTGCAGCCGTAACTACTTCCATAACCACTTTTTCTCCCGTAGCCGCTACCATAATCATCTTTTCCCCCAGAGCCGCTTCCATAATCACCTTGTCCCCCATAACTGCGGTTTCTCCCGTAGCCGCTACCATAATCACCTTTTCCTCCATAGCCGCTTCCATGATCATCTTTTCCCCCATAACCGCCTTTTCTCCCATAACCGCTACCATAATCATCTTTTCCCCCATAGCTACTTCCATAATCATCTTTCCCCCCATAACCGCCTTTTGCTCCCATAACCACCTTTGCTGCCATAACTTCCTCCATAACCACCTTTATCCCCGTAATTACTTCCATAACCACTCATGTAGCCTCCGTATGGACTGTATGTTTTCGAATCATCTGTGGTAGAATCTACTGCAAGAGTAAATGAAGCCTACATATTAGATTTAAATTTAATGGCCAAATCTGCTCAATTGATTAAGTTTGCATGATGAATTTGAAGAAATGAAAATCTTGGTATTTTGGGAGTCATGATCGAAATGTATTAGTATTAGAAATTTATTTTGTTATTGTAAAATTAATATAAATATTATAAATATTAACTGCCATAAGTTAAGAAACCTCTACTTTTTCCCCACTCAACAAAATATGTATTAGATAATTTTTTTTTTACATCTCACTTATGTTTTTTAATATATGTTTTATTTTGTGCGTCCACTGGGGACAAAAA
>CAMOHE010046666.1:2232-22516 GCA_946598075.1 Artocarpus hirsutus | reverse complement strand
TTTGAAAGTTGATATATGGTAAGTAGGAGCTAATTTGTTGATTCTTACCCTAATTTTTCCTCTAATCTCACGTGTAAATTGCCTCTAATTAGTTAAGATATTATTATTATATTTTGATAATTGACTTTTTAATGATAATTGGATAGGTTTCCTATTTTGATAAGTGAAATTAGGCAAGTGGAGCTAATATTGGAATCTGAAATTATCTTTAATTCTTTTATTCCTTTATTGGATGATTAGTTGACTTATTTAGAATTCTATTCAAAGATAGTCAAGATATTATCATTATATTTTCCTCTATCAAATCATTGACTTTGGTATTTAGTTTCTTTTCCCCTCCCACGAGTATGTATTCCATTTTTATAAAAGATTTGATTATTTTTCGGTCCATCTTCACATGCATGAATGAACGATGCATGGCACTCCCTCCTCTATTTCCTCCCGGGGGAGGGGGGAGGGGGTTGCTACAATTTATGGCATCAGAGTGGAATGATTCTCGAGAATTTTAGTATGTCATAGGACCAAGAACTCAGTCAAGTAAGTATTATGATATTTTTTAGGTCCATAAGTTCAACTCTTGATTTAGAGATAAGATATATGTTAAGTTTTGAGGTTTTAGAATATCTAAATTTCGAGGACAAAATTTTTATAAGAAAGGGGGAATTGTAACACCCTAAATTTTAAGCTAGGGGTCTAGTTGAGATTAAATAAATTTGTTTTATTTTATCACTTATGTATTGATTTTTTTTTACTGATGAAATTGCCATGTGTTTATGGGATGATAGAACTTCATGCAAATGTGTTATATATATATCTTGTATGTTAATTTATAAGTATTAATACATTTACATATATATACAAAAATATATAAATTCTCTAAATATAAATAAACGTTAATTTATATGTTAATTGTAAGTTAATTTACAAGTATTCTATATATATATATAAACGTTATATTTTATATATAAATATTTCTATATATATACTTATCTTTACGTAATAGGGGAATTAATATGTTTCTGTATATAAGGTTAATTCATATAAAAATAAAAGAAAGGAAAGTTATGTTATATATTAATGTAATGTGCATAATATTTTGTACTATTGTATAATTGTAGTGGATAATAACTAACGTAATTTATGTATGTGTGAGTGTGTTTGTTGCTGTATAATTTTGATTTATTGTCATATTATCTTCTCTTTCCTTATTCCATATAGGGGAATAGTTGACTTTGTATGTGATTGGATAATAATTGTTGATTGATTGGCATATTTTTGGATTTGTTTCCTAATTTAAGGAAATGAAATGTTTGACTTTTGATTGATTGAATTTAATTGATAAGGTTTCCTTCTTTTGAAAGTTGATATATGGTAAGTAGGAGCTAATTTGTTGATTCTTCCCCTAATTTTCCCTCTAATCTCACGTGTAAATTGTCTCTAATTAGTTAAGACATTATCATTATATTTTGATAATTGAATTTTTAATGATAATTGGATAGGTTTCCTATTTTGATAATTGAAATTAGGCAAGTGGAGCTAATATTAGAATCTAAAATTATCTTTGATTCTTTTATTCCTCTATTGGATGTTTAGTTGACTTATTTAGAATTCTATTTATGGATAGTCAAGATACTATCATTATTTTTTCCTCTATTGAATCATTGCCTTTGGTATTTAGTTTCTTTTCCCTCCCACGAGTATGTATTCTATTTTATAAAAGATTTGATTATTTTTCAGCCCATCTTCACATGCATGAACGAACGATGCGTGGCACTCCTCTCCTCTCTTTCCTCCCGAGAGAGGGGGGGAAGAGGTTGCTACAATTTTGACGTTTTTGTTTAAAGTGCCCAGCTAAAACGTGTTGTAATAAATTGGGTTTCGTCAAGCTATTTTATCAAGTGGGTTGTAGCAAACTGAATTTTATTGAGCTATTTTTACATTATGGTATGTTTTAGTTCTTGATGTTGAAAAATGACCTTCAAATATTCTTATTGTTAAAAGTCCTAACTCAATTGGCAAAATCTGTGAAATTCAATCTACGAAATCTGATAAGTAACATATTGAATTTTTTTAATCCAATAGTTTTAGATTGGATTGTGGCCTGATTGATATTTTTCTAATTTGATAGTTTTGGATTGGATTGCGAGTTGACACATAATCCACGAAATCCAATTTTTGAACACCCTTAGTTCCCATTACGTGACATAATTACTTATATTTGGTCTTAACACTTTGATCATAAGCTTAAATAAGATCATTGGTTCCCTTGATGTGACAAAGTTACATATACATATTTGTGTATGTATGTCTATGTATATGTTTATATGAGCATAGCTTGTTTGACCATGAAAGATTGGGGTTTAGGCATAATCCTCAACACTTTATTTTAACCCAAAAAACAAGTTGTTTTTGCAGCAAAAACTGTGGGTCAAGTGTGGTAGGCTCGTGTAAATTCGAGAATGTTATTCTTTTCAAATAATAATTATCATATCATTTCCTAATATTATACATATGTTTATTTTTATGCCCTAAGTAGCCGGTTTCTGTTAGAGTATGGTGACTCGAATTCAATTTGGGCTGACCAAAAAAGTTCACGGTGCGACAATTATGATGAAAAACAAAAGTAGGATTTTTCATGAGATCTGTGGTGGTAGTTGCCCAATGTCATAGCCAACCGCTAATCTCACCAGGTGTACAGGGGCTCCAGTCCCCATGGTACGGACCGTTGCATTTTTGGGCCTTTTAATTTATATTTTTGGGCCATAGGATTTTGTCTATACCTATATATATAATATATTGTGTTAGGGTTTTATTATTAGTGAATTTTCAGTCTCCCTAATGCCTCCATTGTAATTTTCACAAGTTTAATGATTTTCTTCTCCTTTACTCGTGGTTTCCCATCTTAGGTTTCCATATAAATTCTTTATGTGTTTTTTGTTTCTATTGCATTATTTTCATAACAAGTGGTATTAGAGCGTGGCTTTGATCTCGGCGATGGCAATAATAAAGTATGACATTCTGCTTTTGGATTGCGACACTAGGTTTAGTCTTTAGCAAGTTAAGATGTAGGCTGTGTTGGCACAGATGGATTTGGAAGAAGCGCTGTTAGGGTTTGAGAAGATGCTCTCATCGTGGATAACAGAGGAGAAACAATGTAAGGATGGGAAGGCTTTAACCTAGATTCAACTTCATTTGTCAAATAGAATTTTGTAGGATGAATTGAAGGAGAAGACTGCCGCTGCGTTATGGTTGAAGTTAGAGCAATTATGTATAACGAAAAGTCTCACTAGTAAGCTGCATATGAAGCAGCATTTGCATCTACACAAGAAGGTTGAAGGTGCGTCTTTTGAAGAACACTTAATCATTTTTAAGGAGATTATCTTTGATTTAGAGGCCATGGATGTTAAGTATGAGGAAGAAGACTTAGGGTTAATCTTGCTGTGTTCGCTGCCCTCATCATATGCAATGTTTAGAGATACAATTTTGTATGGTTGGGATACACTTACTTTGGATAAAGTTTATGATGCCTTGCTATCTAAAGAAAAGATAAAATATCTTGTGACTGAACCTGCTGCTCAAGGAAAAGGCCTTGTTGTTCGTGGTAGGACTCAGGAGAGGAGTTTTGGTTTTGGTGCTGATGTAAGGGGAAAATTGAAGTCTAGGCATAAGGACAAAGTCTACAACTACTGCAAGAAAAAGGGGCACATTAGGACTGATTGCTATAAACCACAAAACAAGAATAAGAGAGCGGCTAATCAAAAGGGAAAGCAAACTCATAAAATCGCTGAGGCTAGTGTTGTGGAAGAAGTTTTTGAAGGGGAGCTCCTGGTGATTTTTGATGGTGAATTCAAACCTTGTGAGGATTGGGTTTTTGACTCTGCATGTACATTTCATATGTGTCCCAACCAGGACTGGTTTTCAACATATGAAATAGTTTCTAAAGGCTCTGTTTTAATGCGTAACAACACTCCATGCAAGATTGTTGTTATTGGAACTGTCAAGATTAAGATATATGATGGAGTAGTAAGGACACAGGGTGATATGAGGTATGTCCCTAATCTGAAGAGGAATTTGATTTTCTTGAGTGCTTTAGATTCAAAAGGGTACAGGTACTCTGATGAAGGTGGAGTTTTGAAGGTCAGCAAAGGTGCTCTAGTTATGATGAAAGTGTAGAAGAAGACTGCTGGTTTGTATGTTTTGCAGGGAACTACAGTTATAAGAGATGTAGCTGTTACTACATCCACTATGTTTGATAGTGATTGTACTAAGTTATGGCATATGCAATTGGGGCATATGGGTGAGCTTGGGATGGTAGAGTTGAGTAAAAGAGGACTGCTTGATGGACAGTGCATAAGCAAGATGGAGTTTTGTGAGCACTGTGTGTTTAGGAAACAAAGGAGAGTCAAATTTGACAAAGGCATTCACAACACGAAAGATATTTTGGAGTATGTTCATTCTGACCTTTGGGGACCATCTACTATTCCTCCTCATGGTGGAGCTAGTTACATGCTTATGATTATAGATGGATTTTCCAAAAAGGTATGGACATTCTTTTTGAAGCAGAAGAATGATGTTCTTGCTACGTTCAAAGATTGGAAAACCATGGTAGAAAAGCAAACCAGTAAGCCAGTTAAAGGTCTATGCACTAATAATGGCTTGGAGTTTTGTTCAGATGAATTTAATGTCTTCTGTAAATCAGAAGGAATTATGAGGGATTTAATAGTCTGACGTACTCCACAGCAAAACGGTGTGGCAGAATGGATGAAGAAATCTATGAAGTGTGTGTTTCTTGGTTATAAGCCTGGAGTTAAAGGCTATAAGCTATGGTGCCCAGAAACCAAGAAGGTGATTATTAGTAGAGATGTTGTGTTTGATGAGACTACCATGTTGCATGGGACATCTACTACAGGATCTAGTGATGTTGATCAGGAGAGATCTAGCAGACAGGTGGAGTTTTAGATTGAGACAGATATATCATCTGATTCCACTTTCCAGTCAAATTCAGAGAGTTATGGAGATGTTGCTTCTCCATCACTGTCACCCAGACCACCGTGGTATTCCATTGCCAAAGATAGACCTAAAAGAGATGTTAGTCCTCCAAAGAAGTTTGTTGAGGCCAACTTGGTGGCTTATGTTTTATTAGTGGCAGAAGGTATTGATTGCAGTGAGGAACCTTCCACTTATTCAGAGGCAGTTAGTTGTGATGACTCTAGCAGATGGATGATTGCTATGCAGAAAGAGATGGAATCTCTTCATAAGAATGACACTTGGAATTTGATGAAGTTGCCTAAAGGTAAGAAAGCTGTTCACTGCAAGTGGTTGTTTAAGAGAAAAGATGGTATGCCAGGAGTTGAAGAAGCCAAATATAAGGCCAGACTACTTGCAAAAGGTTATAATCAGGTTCCAGGTGTAGAATTCATAGATGTGTTCTCTCCAATTGTGAAGTATAGTTTGATTCGAGCTTTGCTTGGTATTGTGGCCATGCAAGATCTTGAGCTTGAGCAGTTAGATATGAAGATCGCATTTCTTGCATGGGGAGCTTAAGAAGGATATCTACATGCAACAGCCAGAGGGCTTTGTAATTTCAAGTAAGGAGGACCATGTGTGCTTGTTGAAAAAGTCTCTCTACGGCCCGAAATAGTCTCCCAGGCAATGGTATAAGAGGTTTGACTCATTTATAACCTCTCATGAGTTTAAGAAAAGTAACTATGATAGTTTTGTCTACATAAAGAAGAACCGTGATGGGTCTTATGTATATTTGCTCTTATATATTGATGATATGTTGATAGCTGTTGAGGATAAGTAAGAAATCAGGAAGGTGAAGGCTCAACTTAGTAAGGAGATTGAGATGAAAGATTTGGGTGCTGCAAAGAAGATTCTTGGCATGGAGCTTCTAAAAGATAGAAAGGCAGGCAAGTTGTGTTTGAGTCAGAAAGGGTACATTGAGAAAGTTTTGCAAAGATTCAATATGCATAGTTCTAAACTTGTGAGTACTCCATTAGTTGTGCATTTCAGACTTTCTTCCGCTTTGTCTCCACAATCAGATGATGAGACTGAGTATATGTCTCGAGTTCCATATTCTAGTGCAGTGGGATCCCTTATGTATGCTATGGTTTGTTCTCGTCTAGATTTATCATATGCAGTTAGTACAGTGAGTAGATACTTGGCTAATCCTGGTAAGAAACATTGGAAAGCAGTTCAGTGGATATTTAGGTACTTGCGTGGTACTACTGATATGTGTTTGTAGTTTAGGAGGACTAGAGATGGAGTTATTGGATATGTTGATTCTGATTTTGCTGGAGATCTTGATAAGAAGAGATCACTTATAGGATATGTGTTTACCATTGGTGGCTGTGCTATTAGCTGGAAGGCTGCTTTGCATACTACAATGGTTTTGTCTACTATTGAGGCAAAAAAATATGACAGTCACTGAAGCTTGTAAGTTATTTGGTTGAAGGGGCTATTTGGTGAGCTCAGTGAAGACTTGCAAATTACTATGGTATTTTGTGATAGTTAGAGTGCTATTTTTCTCACTAAAGATTAGATGTTTCATGAGAGAACTAAGCACATTGATATTCGTTATCACTTTGTTCGTGAGGTTATTGCTCGTGGTGATATTTTTATGAGCAAGATTAGTACCCATGATAATCCTGCCAATATGATGACTAAAACATTATCTATATCCAAGTTTAAGCGTTGCTTGGAGTTGGTTGGTGTCTGTTGTTGAGGTTTGCCCTTAGGGGTGTTTTGTGGAAGAGGTGAAGATAGCTCGTTGAAGATTTTTTCCTTGAAGTGGAATTCGTGTCAAGGTAGAGATTATTAGAATATGGTGACCCGAATTCAGTTTGGCCTAACTAGAAAAGTTTACGGTGTGACAATTGTGATGAAAAACAAAAGTGAAATTTTTTATGAGATTTGTGGTAGTAGTGGAGGGATTGGGCCAATAGGCTTGATCCTATAGCCCAGGGGGCGGAGCCCTTGTGGTACAAACTGTTGTGTTTTTGGGCGGTTTGATTTATGTTTTTGGGCCCATAAGGTTTTATTTATGCCATATATATAATATATTGTGTTAGGGTTTTATTATTAGCGAGTTTTTAGCCTCTCTAATGCCTCCACTATGATTTGCACAATTTAGTGATTTTCTTCTCCTCTGCTTGTGGTTTTTCCTGTCTTGGGTTTCCACGTAAATTTTTTGTGTGTTTTTTTGTTCTTTGTTTCTATCGTATTATTTTCGTAACAGTTTCAAACCACGATCTTCAACAATAATGAAGGTCTTTAGGGAGTCATTTCTAATTCTTGATATGAAAACGTGCCACAACGTGTTTCATTGCTTCCATCAATTTTTAAGTGACAGAAAAATGAAAAAAAAACGTAGGGTGACTTTTGTCTTGGGATATGTATAAATTGATTGAGATGTAGAAAAGTGGGGAAAAAAACTATACCTAGTCTTCGTGATATATATTATGGTTTTGGTTAATTTCTTTTAGAATTTGGTTTAAGATTGGAACCGGTAATATCAAACATCATATTATGAAACATGCTAATGCTAATTTTAAGTTAAAAAGGAGAGAAAGAGAGATTAAAGACAAAAACGAGTTAAGGAATTAGCCTCGTATCTCGGTTTTAACCAACAATCAATGTAAAGCTCTCAGTAATTATAGTAAAAAGCAACATATTATTATACTACATTGTAAAGTTTTCATATGTTATAGTTTTCAAACATTTTTAATTCCAACCATTCTCTCAAACACCTTGTTAGTATTACTAAAGGGATAAATTTTGAAAATATTTGTTTAGGGGAAACGACTAGGGGTCATTGAGTAAGAGATAAAACTCCCCCAAGAATGACTTAGTTGACGTTAATAAGTAAAGCAATAGTTTTAATCCAATGTCATCTTCTTTGCATGATCCTATCTCCCTAGGGCCCATAATTTCCAGCACGTCATGACGATATAGTAAAAAACAAAAGGAGAAAAATGGGTTTGGACAACACATTTATTATTTGGGTCATAAAGAAGTTGGCATAAATAATACGAAATAAACAGGATGGGTACCTGTCAACATGTTTAACACACTTAACACATTTACATACCTGGTGGTATAATCCATATGCTTTGTGTTTATATATTTTTGTGTTTTTTTGAATTATTGACTTTAGGAATTTATGTTTTTCTTATTATATGCTTGCTTGATTTATCTACAACTTATACCGAGAAGTCAATTAATATCACTTTTGAATTCTAAATAAAAATTTAAATTTTCCAACTAATTGGGTCATAATTGTATCATAAATGTATTTTGTCGTGTCAACCCATCAGAACCCGTTTGCTTGTCGTGTCATGTTGTCCATGTCAAATGCATTCTATATTCGTGTTTAGGCTCTTGGCATATTTATTAATTATGTCGTGTTCGTATTCATGCTAATTATATTGTGTCATAATCATATTGGCCTGTACTCAACACATGAACATGAATTGTCAACCTATCTCTCTCTTTTCTTTTTTCTTTTTCAGTCCCCCTCTCTCTTCCTTTTTTTTTTTTGGCCCCTCATTCAGTCCCTTTGATTGCATGACTATAGTAAAATTACCTAGATCCTTCCCTCTTGGTGATTTGGTCATCTCTCTCATTCTTCAAGTTTAGTGCGTGTTACTACTTACTAAATATGCGGTAGTAAAGCTATAAGAGCATGGCCAATTGTATTTTGTTCCTCCAAAATTAATTTTTGAAAGATTAAGCCGAATCTTTGAACTTATTGGTGGTGCTGCACCTCTCTTTGTTTGGTTTGCGGGTCTACATTTTTTGATTGACAACATCATTTATGGTATATTTTTTATTATTATTATTGCTGCATGTGTGTTTCCAATTATTTTAATGTGCACGTAAAAAAAGTGACAGGTGATACAGTTTGTTTGAAATTTAAAGATCATGATGCCTATCATATTCATATATGGGGAGCCTCCAGGCTACCCACTTCAAAAGCAACATGAAATGGAAAAAAAATTTCAATGCCAATTAATGAGAGCATGGAAAAGTCCGTTAATGGGAACCCCTTGTTCCCGGGCGATGTACACATTTAGCCATTTGCCATGTTTTTCATGTTCTGGTGGAAAAAAGAAAATATAATAATAATAATAATAATAATAATAATAATAATAATAATAATAAGGAAAGCAAAAGGCAATGGTAGCTAAAGCAGGAATATTTTGTCAACTAACTCTCATCACAAATATTTTGGTTAGGTGCGATCATAAATATTTTGGTTAGGTGCGATCATGGCCAAATTTTCAATTTGTATATTCCTAATTAATAAAACAAACTATATATATTAGATTTATATAATAAAAAAAGTTTCCTTGGAAAGTGTATAGATGGAAAAGGGAGGACGAGTGATTTAAGCGAAATTATACGACTAACTAGAAATAATAGACCAAGTTCTAGAAAATTTTAATAGATAAGCCAAATAAGTGCAAAACTAAATAAATTTAAGAATATCCCTTATCTTCTTTATCTCCAAAAAAATTCTAATACACATTTTCTCCCTCCTTTCCCCCTCTCTCTTGCTCTTCTCTTTCTTTGAGGCCACTTGTTCAACCGCGAGGAGCAACTGACGTGATCATCACAAGGCCAAGTGGGAGCCTGAGAGCGACAATTATTGCGAGCTGCAACGGAGACTCACGATCATGAGCAAACACTTCTGGCGCTGGAGAAGAAGTTTTCTAAGGATTAATGAAGCACCACCCGCAATCTTCATTCGCGACCAGCAATGGAGAAGACAAAGTCTAAATTATACGACTAATTAAAAGGGTGTTTGAAAGGGTGATAGGAACCGCTTTTACTGTAACATGTGAGAGCTTTATATTATAGCAATTTTTTTTTTGTTATTGTAGTATGTAAGAGTTTTATACTGTTAATAATTAAGATTGTGGTGAAAATCGTATGGTGAGAACTATTGCCAAACACACGATAAAATTAATAGATAAAAACTTAGAAAACTTTAATAAATAGGCTAATTAAGTGTAAAACTAAAAAAATTTCAAAAATATCTACATCTTCTTCATCTCTCCAAAAAAACCCTAATACATATTTTCTCTCTCCTTTCCCCCTCTCTCCTTCTCTTCTTTCTCTTTGAAGCCATTTGTTCCCCCACGAGGAGAAATCGATGCGATCATCACGAGGCCGAGTGGGAGTCTGAGAGCGACAATCCTCGCGAGGCTACAACGGAGACTCACGATGGCGAGCAGACCCTTCTAGTGCCAATGAAGACGATGTCCAAGGATTGATGGGGCACAGTCGACCATCTCTGTTGCGATAAAGTTCGTGACCATATCCTCCCAACGATGGAGAAGACAAAGTTTGGATCACGTCGTCACAAAGTCATGACGAAGACTATTTCATGACCACTATTAGATCCTACCAGTGTCGAAGAAGATGATGTTTGCGATCGCAAGGCCATGACGGATACTTTCATGACCACGACCAGATCGTACCGTCGTCGGAGAAGATGACGTCTGATGACAGAACGAGGGAAAGAGATAAAGAGGAAGAGGGAAAGAGAGGAGAAAGAGTAAGCAGGAGAGAGAAAGAAAGAGGAAGAAAATAAAACAAAAAAGGCTAAAAAAATAAAATAATTTAATAAGGTATTTAGTAAAATTGGTTAAAACTAGTTTTTTAGTTTAAAAAACTATAGCATGTATAAGCTTTACACTATAATAATGTTATATCTTTACATAACATATGAGAGTTTCACATCACTTCTTAACAAAAAAAAGTTGGTTCTAATTAACTTTATTAAACACCTTATAAATTAGATATTTTTTATTAAAAATATGCTATTTACTTCTAAATAATTCAAAATTTCGTCTATTTATTATAATTTTCATGGGAATTGGTCGAGGTGGCATTGGGCCTCAACAACCTCAGAAAACTGGGGAGAGTTGGGCAGGCTCGTTAAGAGGCATTGTGGGTTGATTTCAGCCCAGTGATGTAGTGGCCTGCAATAGAATGGGCCAGTCCAAGAAAAGAGAAAGCAAAATGGTGAAGCAAAAGCGGCATTCCGAGAATTGAACCCGAGACCTCTTGCAACAAGGGGTGAATCATACCACTAGACCAGCAAAATTATTTAATTGTCGAAAAAAGAAAAAAAAAAAAAAAGTTGAGGCAAACTTTTAAGATTGACTTGTTTGGTGCAAAAGTAATTTACCTGTAGCCATTAAATTTGTTGAAAATATAATTTTAACTAGATCAAACAGTTAAAAAAAAAAAAAAAGCATGCGCTCTCCGTGGAGTCCCAGGGAAGCACAAAAAGAAAATTGCTTTACTCTTGAACAATTAATACGTGTTTCTTGCATACGTGCTCTGGTGAAATGTCAATTATAGAAAGACTTCAAATATTTTTTTTTTTTTTGCAATTATTTACTCCCTAAACTATGAAATGGTAATGCATGGAAGATGATTAAAAGTCGACCGCCTAGAAGACGGATTATGGCGTTGTTTTTATTGTTTTGTAATTTTGTTTTTAAGCTTTGTCGGTGTTCACTCTTTTCTTTATTGGGGGAAAAATTGCAGAACTTTTATACATGTTGTCATTATTATTATCATTGAAACTTTTGCTTATACCTAACTCCTGCCAAACCTTTTATAAATCTATTGCACGACTCTAAGTTGATCACCAAGGCAAAAGTAACGTTTACAATTGATAAGAAAACGCCCTCATAATTATATATATGACCAAATTAGGTTATACATCCTCAATCTTGATATATATATATATATATATATATGTATTCATATATATACGTACATATATATTAAAAAAAGAGAGAGAAGAAGAAGAAGCGCACAAGTACGTGAATTTATTCTGATCTGTTTGTGCTCTTATGTGAAGAAATACTTCGTGTTGGAGATAACAATTAGAAATTCAACTTCGATTTTGACACTATTCTCTACAATTAACCCATTGGCCAAGGTTCACCAAGATCGCCAAGCTAAAACTGTATAAAATTTGCAAAACGGCAATCAATTCTGTTGTTCTTACGAGATGGGTAATTCTACACCTAACTTTAAGGGCTCTCAAAAAAAAAAAAAAAAAAGATTCATGTTTTGATTGTACATAAACATTTTGTTTAATGGGTCATCATCTTTTCGCTGAGGCTTTGGCTCGAAGAAGACCAAAACTCTTTATAATTAATTATCATTTTTTTTTTCAAACTATGATTTTGATTTTGAGTTCTTAGACTTTCCAACGTCAAACATTGTTAACTGGTCTTCGCTCATATATATATATATATATATATATATTTACAGCGGCTTTAGTTGGACGGCACGACCAATAACTTTAATGCAACAATAAAAATAATCACACCGTTTTAGCTCGTCTCATGACCAGATGTTCCCTTAGGATAAATCTGTAATTTCCTAGATGTATAGTAGAAAAAAAAAATACTTTATATTATATGCATGTTAAGTTTATAATGTACATTCTCTCCTTTGAATATATGTACATTCTCTCCTTTGAATATACTGATGAAGATCATATTTGGATGAAATTGAAACATATTTTTTAAATTTAAAAGATGTTTTTCTAGTTTAGAAGATGAATAGAGTATTATTATTTCGTGTCGATTTAAATATATTTGAAATTGTTTAAAAAACATACGTCTATTTTGAGGACTTTGTAAATCTCCAAATTTAACGTTGATTTTTAACTTACGATGTTGTAAACCTTCCATGTTGGTTGCCTAAGAACCGGCCTTTGGCATGGTTGCCAGCAACCGACATCAAAACCTATTTGTTGTTATATTTGACGTCGGTTGTTGGGAAATCAATGTTAAATGTCTTCCATATCAATCAAGCATGTTGATCGACATAGAAGGGGTGACGCCATTTTATTTAAAGGTTGCAGTAGAGGGATAAAATGAGGAAAAATTCGAAACATCTAGAAAGTATATTTCATGTCATTACCCCTAATAATCTCAAGTTTCAGCAGCCTACACACGATAATCAGGAATTTATAAACGTTCTTCCGTTACATTAATTTGTCCTTCAAGGTCTTGACATACAGATTGTCTCTGTTTTTATATAGCTCTATGTTCCTTTGCACATGCATAATATTATTTAGTCCCGATAGTCTTAGGACAAAGATTTTATATCTTCGCAAATATAATATATTCATGTATATATATATTGAAATTGATTGAGTTAAATCATCCGCATAATTAACAGTTTTTTTTTTAATTCTTGAAAATCATGTTTAGGAAAGCTATTTTAGCATTTTAGTAATACATATCCAATTTGTAGCATAATTGGTGGGTGAATTGTGCACATATAATCTAACTTTTATAATTTAGCTTGCTAGCGATGCTCAAAAGTTGTATATTTTAAATTGAAAATTAAGGAGAAAAAAAAAGAATACGGTATTTTTTTAGGGTGAAAAGAATAGGGTATTTGATATAACTAGAAAGTCAATTAACCAACAAACAAAGTTTGATAAATGAGTTCAAACTTGAGTTTAAACTCAAACATTATAGCATATAAGAGCTTTATACTGTTATATACTTTTGTTTTAATTACACCATAGTATGTATATTGTTTACAATTTAAACTCTTAAATCTATACTATTTTACCAAACACCCCTCATGATAATAATGTGATATGTAAAAAAAGAAATTTATTCAACTTGTTGCCTAATATTTAGAAATCTAGACGGAAGTACCATTCCAGGTTCTTTGAATTTTGCAAGCTGCAATAATTCAAAACAAAAGGACGGCTAGCTAGAAGACTATTTTAAGAACTGAGTTTATATTCATGTACCTTCTATTAGAAGATATCTCACATAATCTATAATTTATGTCGACAATTATTGGATATTTCAAATTTATTACATGTTTGAATATAAGAAATAGAGAAAATGACTGAAAAATTGGAGGGTATAAAAGTCATAATTTATCATGGGCTTTAAGTCTCTATCCCGTGCGTCAGGCTCCTCTGGTCAAAAAAGCTTGTGATATATATATACATATATATAAAGCTTAATCCACGGGATTTTTCAACTGAAGAAATTTGATCAAAAAACAATAGAACTAACAAATTAAAGGCTAATTAATTCCATGGCGGCTGGAGATGATTCCAATCGGTCTCTGGAGCATACTCCGACATGGGCCGTCGCCGTAGTTTGCTTCTTCATCATCTCCATCTCCATCATCATGGAACATACAATTGAGCTCCTTTCCAACGTACGCTCTTTTATAGATTCTTCTTCATGGGCTTTTAAATCAGATTTTTTTTTTATTTTTATATGCTTGCTTTAAAGATGTCAAGTTCTTTTGCAGTGGCTCAAAAGGCGCAAAAAAATTGCTTTGTTTGGTGCACTTGAGAAGCTAAAAGCAGGTATTTATAATGATATATATATATATATACATATATCTTATATTTGTATTTGTTGTGTTTTAAAATCAAGAAATTGATCCTTTTTTGTTATTATTGTTATTATTTTTTTTTTTTTCAGAGCTGATGCTTCTAGGATTTATATCACTTTTTTTGACGGTAACACAAGATTACATAACCAAAATTTGCATACCTACCAACGTAGCAGACACAATGCTTCCATGCAGCAAACAAGATGCTTCTGATTCAGCCGAATTAGTCAGCCATTTTGTCAAGAAATTTTCACACGTGATGAGGCAATTACTAGCCGAGGAGAACGACGAGGAGACGGATAGTGCAGAGACCGATTCTTGCACTGCTAAAGTACGTTTCGTAAAGGAATAATACTAGAGATATCAACTATAATATTAATTTTTATACCAGTTTCTGAAATGTTAAAGTTAAGATTGTAGTTGGTGTTTTTAACATTATTCTTCTTAAATCAAAAGAGAAAACATAAAAAGTACCATTTTAATACAGAAAAAAATGAAAAGTAAAAGGACGGGCATTCTTAATATTTTGGGTTAAATATTTTAAATGAAATTTTGCAGGGAAAAGTTGCTTTAATAAGTGAAGATGGAATTCATCAGCTTCACAGGTTCATTTTTGTGTTGGCTGTAATGCAAATTGTGTATAGTACTCTAACAATGGGGTTGGGCAGGGCTAAGGTAAGTAATTTTCTAATTAAATGAATTATATTAGTTTGAATTTTTATCTTCTTCTATTATATTTCTTACATTATTAGTAATACATTTTGTAGTCACCTTTATGGGCTTTTTCTTTTCAATTTTTATTTGATTTTAGATGGGGCGCTGGAAAGCTTGGGAGAAAGAGACACAAACAACAGAATACCTAGTTGCTAATGGTGTGTAATCTATCATTATATATATATATATATATATGTATGTATATATGTTCTCTCCTTTAAGTTCCACCGTTAGAAATGTTGGAAGCTTCATTTTGGTTCCCAGCTTGGCTTAAACGTGACCCCAAAAAAATGAAATAAAAAATAAAAAAGAAAAGATAAAAGAACTTTCATTAGTTTGAAAGTCAAAAGGTGTTGTTTTATTATTTTTTATGCTTGTTTAGGAATGAAAAGTTCTCACGAGGAAAAAGACCCTACAGTTTGGAAGGGGTCCACAAAAGAAAATTCATCTAGCTTGAGACAAACGCTCTAGATAGATTTTATAGATATATAGTTAAGTCTTAATTGGGGTGCTCTTATTATCATTAGTGTCATTATTAATATTTTTCTTAAGAACTTATATTGAAAGTTCTTAAATTAACTCTGAAAAAAAAACTCTTAAATCAATGTCACTGTATAAGAAGATGGACACAACTTTTGTTTCATTAATTTGAACAAGAAAACTGGGACAAGCAACCTTATTTGAAGACTGCAATAATCAACTGGTTCATATGACCTTGACTTTTGGAATCATCGTGGGTCATATTTGATATTGATGTGTATAAACATGCTAAAATTCAGATTTCCATCTCTCTCTCTCTAAGCATATTATGCTGTAATGCGTTCACTATAGCTTATCTTTTCTTGACACGGTTACACATGAAACTGAAATTGTCAATTGATATGGCATGTGAAACTGAAATTATCAATTGATACGGCACGTTACGGTTGTACATGAAACTGAAATTGTCAAACACATTATTTATTTCCCAGATCCGAATAGATTCAGATTTGCAAGGCAAACAACATTTGGAAGACGGCACTTGAACAATTGCACAGAAACAACACTTCACTTGTGGATTGTGAGTCCCTTAATTTTTTTTTTTTTTTTCAGCAGCTTTCTCCTATCAATAATGTGTATTTATGAATGTTAATATGTAAAAAGTACCCAAAATTGACAGTTTTATTTCTGATATAACATATGTCCTAGAGTTAAAAACAAATCCGTACCAATAGAATATTTTTTTCGTACTGCTAGAATTCTCCTTATTATTAGTCATCATTTTAAAAAAAAGATGAAGCTTTTTCTTATTTATTTATTTATTTTTCCATAGTTTCTATAACATGCATGAATAAAACAATTTTGACGATTTTTTTTTTAATAATTTGAGCAGAAAAGTTTCTTCACGCAGTTCTACAAGTCAGTAGCAAAAGTTGATTATTTCACCTTGCGACATGGTTTCATTGCGGTAATAATCTCAATTTCAATTCCTAATCCAGTTTTATTGCTGACTTAAACGAAGCATCAAATTAGTAATATTATTTTGTAGCTGGGAACAATTAAATTATTTTCTAATAAAATAATTTTCAGGCTCACTTTTCAGCCAGATACAACAGCTTCAATTTCCAACAATACATACAAAGATCCTTAGAGGAAGATTTCAGTACTGTGATTGGAGTCAGGTAGTAATTTATTCTCTATATATATAAGCAATGTTATTTATTTTTTTAAAGATAAATAATTAGATGGTCTTATTGGTACAAGATCATAATTTATAGGGGCGTTTGAGAACTTAGTTCAAACCGTTTTCAATGGTTCGAGTTAAAAACATTGTAACAATTTAAATTTTATGAGAGAAATACTAAAGAAAAATTAATTTAAATTGCTATCTACGGTTTGAACCGTAGCTTCCAAACATTCTTATATATATTACAAGACCATAAAAACCATGTCTATCTTTAAAAGAACGCTAGGATCCAAATAATGCACTACATTTTTCATGCCACGGTATAACAAATTATTTTTAATAATACAAGTCTCTATAAATAAGTTTCTCATTATCTCTATGGTTCCTATATATACATATATAGTTAGTTAGTTAGTTCCTGTTAAATTATGACATACTTAACAGGTTTTGATATTTGTTTTACAGCCCTTTAATGTGGTTTCTTGTTGTCATCCTATTGCTAGTGGACGTGAATGGTAAGAAGGAATTTCATTTATTTATTTATTATTTATTATTAATTTTCATCTTCTATCTATTAATCTTATGTCACAAATTTAATTTGACCATGGGATTTGTTTGAGTTAATTTTTCAGGCTGGCATGTTGATACCTGGTTGTCCTACGTTCCAATGGTGGTAAGTAACTTTAATCTAGTTCTTGTGCCTAAATTAAATTATTATTATTTTTTAATTTTCACACTAATTAATTTGCTTTTTGAACTTTCTTAATTCTTTGTTCTAGATTGTGCTGGCCGTTGGAACGAAACTTAAAGTAATTGTATCGAAAATGGCTCTTCAAATAAAAGACCTGAACACTGTGGTAATTGGAACTCCTCTTGTCAAACCAAATGATGATCTCTTTTGGTTTGGGAAGCCAAAATTCATCTTAACTCTTCTTCACTACTCTCTCTTTGTGGTATGTATTATATGGTCCTCTAACTTCTCCATATAAGAAAAGAAAAATTACAAGCCTGTTTAGAAACCTAATTCGAGCAAAAAGTTTTGGTTTAGATCTTGTTTATTGTAGTATTTTTTTTATAAAATTTAAATTATTACAGTGTTTTAAGTTTAAATCATTAGTTCATCGCTAACTTATTAGTAATTATTTAGCATGAAATACTGTTTATTACTCTTAACGACAATAATTGTAAGTTCAACTAATTGTACTTAATTGCATTTTTTTAGAACGCTTACGAGCTCGCGTTCGGCATTTGGGTCACAGTAAGCTCTCTTTTTCTCTCTTTTATCTGTTATTTTAGTCTATTTTATAGGCTCTTTTTTTTGTTCCTAATATTTGTCTATAAGCTTGTAACACTAAATTTTGGCTTTAAATCCTCTATTTGTATTTATTTATTTATTTTTGTGGTATTTCTCAGGTCGAATATGGCTTAGATTCTTGTTATCATGTGGGCACAGTGGTCTTTGTAATAAGAATTGTGACAGCGTAAGGCCTAGTTCTTCACAATTAAATGATCCAAATCATTCCAATGTAATTTATTAATCTTCTACTTCTCTGCAGGTTGTTTGTCCAAGTCCTTTGCAGCTACAGCACACTTCCTCTCTATGCACTTGTTACAAAGGTGAGTTTTTTTTTTTTTTGGGCAAAAAAGCACTTCATGGAAGAATTCTATCATAAATATACAAACATATACACACACATCATCCTCATGATCAAAATTTTACAAATTCTGTGAAAGTAAAACTAGTACTGTTTTGAACTTGTAAAATAATAATATAACATAAAACATATTTTTTAAATGATGACTATTATTTTCTTAAAAAAGGACAATTTATTTCTTTTGGGGCATGGGCGCCACATTAGAGCATTGTATTGTATAATAATAGATTTTTCGATGCTTGTATTGTATGATAATATGCAATATTTGGTACAACCATTGTATTTATATGAGCTAATAATGATGTATTAAAACGATTCATGTCATATTATATAATACAACTCTTTTTTTATGGAATAACACGACTCATTTTCAGTGTATAATATTGTATTATTTTATTCCAAATCTATAAGTCATGATGGCATTGGCCGGACTTGGGGGTTAGGGGTTAAGCTGACACAAGGTTAGGTTTGGTCACAATACAAATTTATATTTTTTAAAAATTATATTTTGCCCTCAATTTTTTTTTAAAAAATACATTCTAGTCCCATAATTTTTAAAAATTTACATTTTCTTCTTAATTTTTGAAAAATTACATCTTGACTCCTTACACAATATGTCAGCACACCATACACCATATTATGACAATAAAATATACCTTATACAATGCAATGTAACTTACCAAACGTGACCTTAGTTTCTTCAAATGTTATCCAAAAAAAGATCATCGTTGACAAAATTCACTTAATTTATTTGCAGATGGGTTCGGAATACAAGAGTAAAGCGGTAGAAAAGCAAATGGGAGGCATTGTAAAGCGTTGGTTAGCCGAGGTGAGAGAGAAAAGGAGAGTACAAGAGGTATCTTTACTGTCTGCTCGTACTTCCTTGTCCGCCGAATGGAGTCCTAGAACTAGCGGTGTTAGTGTCACCGAAGCTCTTCCTTACGTAAGAGGCAAATCTTATAAAGGAGAAATCGTGGAACAAAAAGATGATCAAGAAGAAGAAGAAGAAGAAGAAATTCAATTACAAAGACAAAGAAGAGTAGTAATAATACAAGAAGTGAGCAGCTTATCGAGTTTGCGAGGCCCTCATCGACGAGGAGCTCACGAACAAAATAAATAGTATATCAAATAACCATATTGATACCAATTATGCATTATTTTTCATATCTATATAAGGGTATTATTGTAAAGTGAACAAGGACAAATATTTTTTTTTTTTTGGTTATATCTTTTCCCTGTCTTTTACTCAACGACATGAAGGAAAAGTTTGCTCCGTCTTTTTTGTTTTCTTTACCTTGATTTTTTTTTTCATTTGTTTTTTATTTTTCATTCTTAAATATTGGATTTTTCAAGTTTCTTGAATAAATTTTTAAATATGGAACTGAAATAATATTATTCGAAGTTAAATAATATAAGACATTTAGCCAGGATATCTATTTACAATTTACTGTGATTTTGATTAAAGAATGATAAAAAAAAAATACATTTAGAGAGACAAATATAATCACATAATGTTAATATATAATAAGGAAGTTGCTTATATGTTAAATTTCTATTGGAGGGATGACGTGGTATGCTAATTTTACTAATTTATTTATCTGCTTGAGGAAACAAATATAATTATATTATGATCAAATTGTAAACTTTAAATCCGATTCTATCATATGTCAAAAACCGTAAGCATAACCAAAACACAACGGAAGCATGTAAAAATTATGTACCTCCAGCCATTGCCTCGTCTGTATAACTGTAACTGTGGCTGCCTTCTTTGGTGCTTCCAAGCCCTCTCAAAAACTCAATTGATGGTGTTGGTTTCTGAAAAGAGTTTTCTGGA
>CAMOHE010046665.1:0-21038 GCA_946598075.1 Artocarpus hirsutus | reverse complement strand
TGAACAATGTCAGTAGCTGGCTATCGAATTTGCAGTACTCGTTCTCTTCCCCCGATTCGTCGCTCATTTTCTTGTACACAGATGGGAAGAACTTCTTGAGGAAAGGTTCCATAGAAGTAACTCCTCCTGCCACAAAGCAATTACACCAATCTTCTTAGTATATGCTATACATGCCAATATTAGCTAATAAGCCAAGTAGCTATAACTATTTCGCAGTTCGAATACCACGAGAGAATTCACAATTTGAATTTCTGCTTAAACCTTTATAAACAAAATATTTGAGTGTTATAATTGAGACCTGAAATTCCAAGGTCATAACCGAAGATGAGACCGCCGGTGGCAGCAATCAAACAAGTCATCACAACGAAGCCATTGATGCCTCCTCCAGCATAGTGATTTCCCACATGTGAAACGACCATTCCACCTACAGGCATCTTTGATCAACTAATTATCAACTTCTGATAAGCTCTTCTTTTGTATGTAATAAAAAAATGTACTTCAAATTTGTGTGACTTTTTATTTCTGTTACCATGTAAGTTCAATTTATGATACGTTGTAAACAATGTTGGCTCAAGAACAAGGGTATTAAGGTTGTTACCTAAGGCTCTCCTTAAGTCAAGGTCCCTTGTTATTAGGATCATTAACTGATCATCTCTATATACCTTAAAGTTAGAAATCGTGTGACTAATTACCTTTACAATTCAAAATATTGAACAAACTAATTAGTTTTCTTTTCCTTAAAAAAAAAATCCTATTTCTTAGTTCTTAGCTTAATTCTGTAAAACTCGTAAAATAAGAATTGGTATTAAAATGTGATTGTTTTTTCAATAATATCTTTCAATATTTATTATATTTTTTCTTCTTCTAACAATTGATCTTTTCGAATGGTCTCTTGTGGCATATTACATATTTTTTTTTCCAAACCTATTCTATTCTTTTTTGAATAACTGTCGGTTGAAAAACAAGAACAAAATAAAAATGAAAAAAAAAATCACTTGCATACACACTTAAATTTTTATTCTTACAACTGATTAATTTCCTTTTAACTTTGTGCTTAATCATTCTCTCTTCCAAAAAGTTCTTTTGAGGAGTTTGAAAAAAGAAAGAATAATATATCAATATTTAATGATCTTTAAAAAATATATCAAAATTTAATTATTCGTTCTTAATTTCGTTTCATTATCTTTTTTTTTTTAAGATCGTTTCATTATCTTTTTCACCTTGCTATTCTATTATTCTATTATATTCATATGAAGAAGGTATTGGAATATGATTTTATCTCTCTTGTGATAGGAAAAGAAAAAAAAAAGGTAAATAGATTAGTTATCACCTGTATATTCTTTTTTTTCTTATTTATTTATTTATTTAGATAAGTCCCTAATCTTAACCGCATTCTTAAACGTTAGTTTACCTTATATGGTGTTTAATAAAGTGAGTTATAGGCAGTGAGGAAGCCAGTCAATTTCGCCCGGGGGCTGACAATTATAACAAAATTTTAGTTAAACTCAGACAATTATTCATGTCCGACAATTGTCCGCAACAGGTCTTGAAAATATTGTGTAATAATCTTATAATTAAGGCTATTGAATCTCTTTTTTAATATAAACAAGCAAGATATCATTCATCAACTGATCTTCTATTCAGTTACATAGCTGAGCCCTCGCAATGTTCACGGCAGAAAACTCCTTCACTTTGTGAAGTCAGGGAACTAATGGATAGTTATTTTTTTTTTTTAATAAAACTTTTGTTGCCTAACGTACTTGACTGAATGAAAAAGAGAGAGTGAATTTAGATAAAGAACAGAGACCATAAAGGGTTTGCTTGCATTTGGTGTGCAGAGTAAGATATATTCTTTCTGTTTTTTACATATATATATATTTTTTTTCATTTCTCAATAAGTTAATGCAAAGTCTTAGGCATAAATGTATTAGGCTTTAAATTGCTTGTGGTACAACCCCTCAACACGTCATTAAATTTTAGGGGGGACTTTGGTTTTTTTGCTCTGAGTAGGGGGCTTATTAGCTTATATACATACACACGCATACGCGCGCGCACACACATATATATTTACATATGTAATACTACAAAATAAAAAAGTTCAGGAGGACTTAAGCGGCCTGTTTTACTATACCTTCATTTCTAGTTATCAGTTATAATTCAAACAGTGAAAAGTTCTTACGTGTTACAGTAAAAAACAAGAAGTTGTTATATTATAAAGCTCTCACATGCTAAAACGTTTTTAACCAAAATTGATTCTAACCATAATTTTAACTCATTTTATCAAACGCCTTATTAATCTTGTTGCGAATAAAGTCAAGACTCATACAACACACGTGGAAGATGATTGGAAGACCAAAGAAGTAGGGCTAGCAAGTTTCTCTCCTACATCCATTTTTCTTGCTACCAATTTTGGACAGAGTGCAATACTCCTAAATCCTTTCTTTAATAAGCACGGTCTCAGGTGAAACGAGAAAATTACATGTCATGCTAAACTTAAAAAAAAAAGAAGTGTTTATTCGTACCACACTTAAAGTTGTCACACCACCATTCATATTATATGTTTCAATTGTGCTACACTTTAGTATATATAACGTTCTAAAAATCGTATTTGTGAAAATTTCCCTATGTGATGCACCTATCGATGTCTAACAAAAAATTCAAATTTAGTCATTTGCCCACTTTGATCCTATGTAATCATATTCCTTTCTTCTAATGTATTTTTTCATTAATTATTTAATTCAAATCACTAGAAATACTTCATATAAGTGTCCTGAAAATCAGAAGCTCGTGACCTCCATCAGGAAAAGACCAGTTGTAAGGTACCAAAGCAAGTCTTGAAAATCAAACAAGAGTGAATATATCAGAGAAAGTGGTCTTCGACGAGCCAGGACTCAAATCTGCGTGGAAAACTACAGGTTTCCGATATGGAATGAGCACACTACTTTTTTGAAAAATCCGTGTTGAAAATATGCAACCAATTGAAGATTATTTTAACCAATGCGTTCAAAGAATCACATACAACGGATCAGTTGCCAGTAGAAGGCTAGAAGCAAGGGAAAAAAGATTAACAGAAGAGAAAGAAGTGAACAAGGAAATGCCTGAACCATTATGCAGGTTTCTTTAAACCTATTGCTCAAGTAATCTATAGGATGACCAATCACCACAGGTCTAAGAATCCTATTGCAGCTTCATCAGAATCATCGATGTACCCGGTTATCAACCGCTGCTCACAGTATACATGGGAGGACTGAGGAGAAAAATATACAGTAGATTCACCCCCGATGATATGAAAAGATTGAGCTTTTCTCAAGTAGTGTTTCATCACATCTCTATATCTTCCAAGTCTGGTAGAGGGAAGCGAAGGATTGCTGCAATGCCACTTATCTGCGCCAGTTCTGTTCATTCATGCGATAATTAGATAGGTCAGTCCAAAATGGCTTTCAAAAAATTGTCAGTGTAACAAGTAGCTTGCAAAATAAGGACCTCCTTTTTCACCCCCAATCACTTGAAAAGAAAATTCAAGTGATTGATAGGTCCTCCACCAATCCTACTTTCTAATATAGCTTTTCAGAAATATGCCATTACAAGAAAACGAAAACTCAGGGTTCAGAAAAGTAATACTCACGTTCTCCTGAGACATGCAAAGATGAAAATATATGGGCGGTACCACCTGAATCTTTCACTGACTCGACCAAATTAACATATTTTCGCCTGGCAGCTATATCAGCATTCCTGTCCACCAAGAAACCTCATTTAAAACGTAACTTCTTTTCCCCCCACGGGTTAAATGAAACTTTTTCAAAGTTACATCCTGTAGTCTGGTTAAAGACGGGAAAATAAGTGGATGGTAAAGGAAGGAGACAAGTAGCAAACGCCTCAATAACGTGTCCATAAGTTTATTCATCATTGGTAATAGAAACACAAATATCCCTTTTAGCATGCACAAGAACTAAACTTAAGACCACCTTTAACATTACTAACCTGAAGAGATCATCTGTGATTAACAGTGTTTGAACAGCCATGCGCTCGTGGGCGACCTCAACATGCTTCGGTCCGTAGCACGCTCGAGCTGGATCCTGTCCAACTCAGACAACAATTCACTTTAAAATCTAAATCTTTGCAGAAAATTCCTTCCACTTTCAAAGAGGAAAAAAAAGGAAAATGAAAACCACACGGTGACTAATAATTTATCTGAAATCATTTAAATATTTGACGAAAATCAAGTTTTTGATCATTTTCCATAGATTACTGGAGCAGAACTATATAATAAAATGTATAACCTGACATTCACATGTTCAAAATTAAAAAATAAAATAAAAAAGAACCTAACATTTGAAAGCATGCTGAAGAAATCCTCAAGAGCTCGGACCTGAAGAAAAGAAGGCGAAAGTGTTGTGGGGTTAGCCAATCGACACTAGATAAGATTTTCTTTCTTCTTCGTTTTTTTTTTTTTTGAATGCATATAAACATATCATATCTCAAGACACCTAGAACAAGAATTAAAAAAAAAAGGAAAAAAAGAAAAAAAAGAAAAGGTCTCCTATTACTTTTCAACAAAAGGAAACCAGCACAAAATGTAAACCAAACCAAGTAAAATACCTCTTGTGCTGCTTTAGTATCTTTGATCATATTCATGACATTTGGAGCCTCTAGAACCTCTCTCAAACTATGCCTGTGTCGCAAATATGATCTTTAATTATTACTTGCAAAAGGAATTGAAAAAAAAGGGACGTCAACCTAAGGTCCTTTTGTGGAATTGTCCAAGTCAACACACAAAAAGCCTCAAGTATATTTCAGAATCCTAGGGTTCCACTGGAAATAATTAATAAAACAAGCATCTTGAAAGGACAGATGACTTGACTAAGCATCTCAATTTGTTGCAAGAAATCTGAGGACAGAGCACCAAACCAAAAAAAAAAAAAGACCATACTTGTATCCTGAGCTTGTATGCACAAGAATTATGCGTGACTTGTTTTCAATGATGGGTCTCAGTTGTCTTCTTTCCGCCTCCAATAGTAAATGACCATGAAACTGATCCTGAAACCCATTAAAACAAATCAAGAGTTCAGAAAATTTTCTACTCATTTCTAAATTTAATTCGATAAATTGTTAACTAATGCATAATAGTTTAATTCAAAGATTCAACCAAAGTTGATTGAAACTAAGGTGAAAGAGATCCGGACCGATCACACACCTTTGTAAAACCTGGGCTAGCAATCACGGCACAGCGAACAACATTGAAATCAACATGCTTCAGAAATGCCTAAAACATTCGGCCAACCAGATCCTCCCTATAAGTCGATGCTTGCGAATACCACAATAAGAAGCTACATAGTTAAAGATAATTCAACGTTACCTGTAAAACATTCTCAAAGAACTTATTTAACGCCTGCAAAAAGACAAGATGTTGGTGAATGTGACATACTGACATCTTAATTTCTTAAGTTACTTATGCTACACTCTTCACGTTAAGCAGTTTAACACAGAAGTTGATAAAAGATATATAAATAAACAAATAAATACCCCAAAAAAAGTGGAAGATAAAAAATTACGGATTCATAACCAGCAATAGCCGGTCCATGCTTGCGTGGTATTGAAGTTTCTATTCGTGAACAAGTAGTTGTCATACTGCAGTAACGGCACTATTAGTTAGATGTGCAATGTAATGTTATCAGAAAAAAACATATGATAATAATGACTGTGTACGATAAAGAGGTGCTTCAGTATTAATCTGTGCACATTCCACTTCCAAATTGTAATGAAGAACGCCCAAAAACAAAGTATCTTTGCAAGAACAGTCTAAAGAGATTTCAAAAAATTAATCAAGGAGAAAAATACAAGAGATGATAAAAAAAATAAAAGAGATAACAAGACAAATCTGTGCATGGATCAACACAGAGAGATCAAGGTCACAATACCTTTTACCAACAAGCAGAATATGTGCTAATCCTTCTTGCATTAAGACAACAGCTAGATCTGCACTTGCAGCAGGATCTGAAACGTATAGAGAACTTACATAGTCAATGCTTGACTTACTTCTTCAGGCTTGACAAATTACATCTCACTACTCAAGCACGTATACAATGAAAGACTGCCAAAAACCCTCTAGATGACACTGATGAAAGCTTAACTTTGATAGCCAAAGTTTGAAAATTTACAGGATTAACAACATACCAGAAGCCTGTTGAAGAACATCTAATGCCAAAGAATCCCATACATCCTAAAACATATCATACATGCCATAAGTCAGTAATGAAGAGCAGTAAATTGCAGGGCCTACATGAGCATATAAGAGAATTATAACATAACATTGACAATATAAACGAACATAATATTTTCTGGTTCTAGAAGGAATAGAAACCACAAGTGTGTAAGAAGATGAACAAGCAGTTGATAAAGAATTAGGCAGACAAAAGCAAGACTGCAAGAGTATGCAATCTTATAGATACAGAAAAATAACAACAGAAGCACACCTTTCTTAATACAAAAGGCCGATTCAGCTCGAGTTCTAAAGTATGGAATGCTCCTATCTGCAGGGAGATACCGATAATTTAGATGCAGCAGAAAATAAGAGCCCACTTACGAATTTTAGTTTAATGAGATGCCACAATTACCTTAACATGTTCATTCTCCAGGATATTCTTTCCACGTACACGCAAGACTGAACCTACCTTGTCATAATCTGCAACCTAAAAGAATAAAAAGTAAAAAAAAGAAAAAAGAAAAGATATCAGGGAAACGAAAACCCATCTTGAGACAAATTTATGGGGTGTTTGGCAAATTGGTTAGAAATAAAGTCTTAAATTTAAAAATTGTAGCATGTAAGAGCTTTATATTGTAACAATCTTTTGCTTTTCACTGTAGCTGCTAAGAGCTTTACACCGTAATTAGTTAGAACCAATTAACATTCTAAACATGTGCTTAAAAATAAACATATTGTATACAAATATGCATAAATGAGTATAAATTTTTTTAATATTTTATAAATCATTACATCAAATAAGCTTACAATCATTGACATTAAGGTAAACTTTTAAAAGTACCTCTTCAACTTTGATTTCCAACTTCAGCTTGACACGCTCAGCATCTCTTCCACCAGAAGCCGCTTGTCTAAGAACTTTCCTATTATACAAGCATAATCTTTGTCATGCAAATTGCAAAAACTGCCACTAAATTCCTACCCCAGTTCAAAATTACACTTTAACGACTACAAAATTGAACTCAACAGCTTCTTTCGATTCACAATTTGTTCTGTTTGCCCTAACTTTCGTTAGAAATAGTACTATAACCAACAAAAATTAACCAAGGATGTTGGCTAGAACAGTCAGGCCTGTGGTTTGCTACCACAAGATTTGAGGTTCAAATATTCTTATGAGCACCTACATAACAAAAGTAATAGTTTCCTGCCTTCCAAAGATCATAAGGTTTGGCGGAAGAAATTTTCCCAAAAAAAATAATAATAATAACCAACAAAAATTAAAACAATTCAATATCAATTAGAAGAAGTAAATAGATAATTGGAGATACCTGACAGTGACAGCCATGACAGAGTCTCCAGGAGCTATCAAGTTATAAGCATACCATAGATCATCCGAATCAACAGGAATCATCTGAAACATCGCAATTTCAAGATTATCCAAACGTTTCCACAATGAAAATTAGGAGATAAAAATGGTAGAGAAATAACCTTGATGCTTCCGGGTCCGTCTGGGACAAGGTCCTTACGGACGATTTTCATGGTTTCTCTGTAAGTTTTCCGCAAATTCGATTGATCGGAGAGAGAGAAAGAGAGTTTGACTGCTCGAAGTCCCCACTGAAATGGAAGCCGTACGACGCAGCGTAGCGAATGGCCCCGATGGCTGAGGGGCCCCACAGAAAGGATGACAGGGCCCAAGGCCACAAAACAGTGGTTGCTCTCGAAGCCCAGCTCTAACAAGTTGTCCCTTTCTGAGCCCGGCTCAATAAACAGAGCCCATCTTTCCAAATTTACTTTTGAGAAACTGACACGTGTTATTCCACGCTTTTAAAATATCACACATATTTACATCTTGTTATACCATTAAAAAAATATTTTCATAGACAAAAGAAAAAAGGAGAGAAACTCATTAAACCACTAAAAAATATTTTCATAGACAAAAGACACAAAAAGAGAGAAAAAGAGAGTTGAGAAAATGTTAACCTTGCTTATTTGACTTAATTAGGGAAAAAATTAAACAACACATACTAATTATTTTTAAAAAGTAACAATAGTGATTATGCGGCACAATTTTTTTAATGTGGTATGAATAAACATATCATTAAAAGTATAGTATAATATGTAACTTTTTTTAACAAAAAATACACCAAATAGTCAAATTATCGTGGTAAAATTAAAATTCAATGAATTTTTAAAATGTCATAATGATGTCATGTTTTCTACTATATAATCACATAATCATTATTTTAATGATATTATGTTGAATAATAGATATTTATAAACTAAACATATATTTTAATTTTATAAATATAATTGAGTCATTTTTGTCATTAATATAACAAAATAGAGAAAATTAGAATGCATCCTTATTGGTGGCTAGCTAGTATTCCTATATCTCTTAAAATTTTTCTTCCTTTTAGTTAATATAATGTTTCATAGAGTTTTCAAAGGATGATTGAGAATATAAATCTTATAATTCATTGACAAAAAATAACATGAATATTTTACCCTCCTACTTGAAAACATTTCCCTGGTTTCCTGAAAAATAAAAGCTTTGCTAAATAGTCGATTTTAATTATTATTTTAAATATAAAGAAAATTAGGGAATGTTCTCCTTTTTAGTTCACCTCTTTACCTTGTATTATTTTCTTAAAATTTCAGTTCTTTTAATTTAATACAATATTTAAAAAAGAAATAAAATTCCAAAAAAAGACGTAAAACTTCCACTGAAAAAAGACATAAAACTTAGAAGAGGAAAAGTAACTTTCTGCATGGCATTTTGAGGTTATTACTTGTAAATTGTTAAGTAAAAATTAGGTGGACCATGAGAGTTAATTGCATTGTAAATTTCTATCCCAATAAAAAATTGATTGACATGCTTGTGGAATTTCTCAAATTTTCTCCTCCTAATAATGCTTGAAGAATAAACGTTCCATCATAAAAGTATTGCTTTGCTCTTGAGAGTGCTTTGCTAGGATTTAGGAGAAAGCTTCATCGTGCGCCGTCCTCCTCTCCTCTTGGGGCTTGAATCTGCCGTAGTCCCTTGGTTGGTTGCTGTGATTATAGTCCAAGTTCGTCAGGCGTGGAGCATGGAGGATATGTTGGGTGTTGGACGGTTGGGTCGTGCTTGGGTTTCCAGATTAGGGAGTCGTGGTTGCTCTTATAGGGGTTGGGCCGATGGGGGTGGTGAGGCAAGCTGCTTTTTCTTTGGGTTAGACGGGACCAGATCTAGATCTTTTGGTGGTGGTGGCGCTAATGGGTTGGAGCGGCTATTCTCTGATGGCGGGGGCAGGGCTAAATGGAGTCGAATGGGTGTGGTGGCGAGGTGGCCTGCTTTCTTTGTTGGGGTGGAAGATATAGTCGGATCTAGGAGATGTGGCAATTCTCCAATGACGAGGGCAGGGGGAAGGTAGGCCCATTGGTGGCTTGTGGCGGAGTTGGAGTTGACGGAGGAGAAAGGTAGTGATTGGAGAACGGATTTCAACATTAGTGCAAAGGGTCATGGCTGGGGTATTTCGGTTTTGCTTTGGCGGATTTGTATCATCGGCTCTGACATTCCACCGATGATTAGTTTTCTTTGTTCAATACTGTGGTGATGTCTCCACTTGAGTGTAGTGTTTTATGTTTTATTTTTGTCTCGTCTGTAATCAAAGATGCGGTCTTCCTATTTTTGGTCTTGGTTTGTTTTCACACCCGCTGATTAGCAACACCGAGCATGGAGACTGATAGCTAGATTTGTATCTATGTTTAGTTGTTTGTGCCCTTACTAGGTAGGTTTGATTTTGATTGATTGTGGTCATCCATCGGCTGTATTGTAACAAGTCGTTAAAGAACTCTTTTTTCGATGTCGAGCAGATCATTTCCTCATAGGTCTCAATATTATCCTTTATATGTGTGCTTCATTCGATTTTATTAATGGATCTAGTCATTTGTCCAAGATCATTTGTGCCTTTAGTAAGCGGTATTATGCAACTTTATTTTTATTTGTTTTATTTGAATAAGTTTCATTTTCCTAAAAAAAATGATTGACACATATAACACGTTTTGAAATGTAATTAATTTGTGAATCTAATATACTTTGGGTTTAAATTTTGTGAAAAAAATTATAATAATTTTAGTTAGAACCATAAAATAAAGTCCTAACTAGTATTCAAATATAAAAACAATTTTCTTAACCACATTTTTATCAAATCTATCTTGTTCGCATATCAAATCCTGATTATTGTATAGTAACCGTCAGCGTGCTTAAAACGTGAGTTTGAACTAGATCAAATGTGAGTTAGCAGGTAAGGAGGTTGACGAGTTTGAACTAAAAGAAAAGAAAAGAAAAGCAGAGCGCCATACCTAGGAAGAGATGACATATGATATGGAGTGTCATAGTCACAGTGGACGGTGGTGTGGCCTAGAACAAGCAGAGCGGTGCACAGAAGCCACGTTGAAATGCGGAATGCCTGAAACTTATCAAACGAGTAATCTTATCCACTTTGCATGTCACATGCAAAATCCAAAAAGCAAGAAAACAGGGGGCCAAAAATTGTTAAAGGCCGCTACAGCAACCTAACATGTTATGCTTAGGCTGCAACTGTCAATGCCGTCCTCCAACGCGTGTCATTAAAAAAAGATTCTTTCCGTTTCCTATTCTTCTTCCTTTCCCTCAAACGTCCAAACCCTCTTGAGTTTCACCGACAAAGCCTCTCAGCAAAGTTTGGTTCCCTCCTACTCATCAGATTTTGCTATGATATGTTGTTATTAAACTAATAATTAGCAGGAGCAAAGAAGATTATACACATATAGAGTTGTTTCAATCAGGTAAATTTTTTAACTCATGAATCAAACAAAGTTTTTGGTTGTTTAGAGTTTAATGTTTTGTGTTTACTAGCTATATATATAGGATGGAGAGACGGAACGAGGAGTGGCAAATTCAAGAGTACAGATCAGAAGGAAATTATGAAGGGAGGGTGAGTTGGATATTGAAAAAAGGTCTTGGACTTGGGAAGAAAATAGTCTTAAGTGGGATTGTGATTTCCTCAGCACCACTTGTTCTTTCACCGCTTCTGGTGATTTCGGCAATTGGGTTTGTCGTTTCAATTCCTTCTGGGATCTTCTTGGCGAGCTACGCTTGCTCTGAGAAGCTTATGAGTAAGTTGCTCCCAATTCCCGAATCTGAAGAAAAAATAGAAGAAGAAGAAGAAGAAGAAGAAGAAGAAGAAGAAGACAGAGGAGTGAAGGGAAAGATTGAATCAGTTGAGGGTGTTAAAAGTACTGATGAAGTTCTAGAAGATAAAGATGTCGTTTCTGTGGAGGAAAACGGGTATGAGGAAGATGTTGAGGAGGATTTGGATGTTGAGAAGGAAAAGGTCGTGGTTTACAAGGAAGAAGTGCCTTTGGTGGATGAGAGTGGAGAAGAAGAACCTGTCGTTGTACAAGGTGTCGTTTTGGATGTGACTGCTGAGGGTGGTGAAGAAAATGGTGAGGCCGCCAAAGTTGAAGTGACGACTGTTGTGGTGGAGGAAAGTGGGGGTCAAGAGAGAGAGAATGGCGTTTCAGAGGAGGAGAAGAAGAGAGAGAATGGCGTTTCAGAGGAGGAGATGAAGAGAGAGACTAGGGGTTCGGTAGAAGAGATCGGGGATGAGGGAAAAGCTGATAATGTTGAGAAAACTGCTCAAGGTAAATTAGTACTATTGTTATTAGTCAGGCCAACTTATAAGGCGTTTGTGCCAATTTGCTATAATGCTTTTCTCTCTCAAAATTTGAATTGAATCGGTTGGAACTGCAAACTTCGTTCCCAAACGAGACCCATTTTTTGAATTTCATGATTTATATGAATTGATTTGCAGAAAGTGCTCCAACTTCCAAGGAAGATCAGCTTGCAGCTGCTAGTGAGGTTCTTGTTTCACATGTGGCAAAGAAGTCCAAAGATGCTGGAATTTCTTCTGAAAAAGAGGTCCAAACTAGTCCTCCTTCCAACGAGGTCAGGGCTTTGTTTTTTCTTTTTTTTCCTTTGTATGGTTCTAATTAAATATAAACTTCACACTAATTGAATGATCCAATAAAATATGAAATTCCCATCTCTAGAGCATTGAGGTTTTTGTGTCACGGTGCCTCCCATTTAGTTGGTTTTACTTGACTAGTATTTGCATCTAATATCATGTTTAGGCAAAGAAGAAGAATGTGGAAAAGAAGTAGCCGCCGCCTCCGCAGCAGCAGCAGAAGGTTTCAAATCGACGGACTTAAGTAGAAAATTTTCTCATGATCATGGCTATTTTCCTGATGTTTTTGGTGTTCAATAATTATGTTGTTCTTTATTGCCCTAGATGGTACACTGTTCAAGTATTTGATAATCTTTTGGATTTTAGTACTCCCTAGCTAGTTATAATTCTTTCCATTTCCAGTATTTGAGCTGTTGGATTTAACTCAGCTAGTAAAATGGGAAAATAGAACAGTCCCTATTTATTGTTTAAGATGTGTTTAGACTTGAAAGAGAAGTTATTCTAACCAGTTCTTTTTCAGTTTGTATAAACACCAAATAACGGTCGAGAGGAAACGAAGCCAAGGATTGTACTGGATATTATGCTTTTGGCATCCGAAATGTGTTTTTGGAATCTGAAAAAAGAAAAATAGTAATATTACATTCATAAAAAGCTCTACTGGTATCTAGACAAACTTTGGGCGAAAAAAATGTTCATTGGCATTGAATGGTATCCACTAAGGTACTTCCTTCTGGTTTGGATTGGATATGATTATGGCTTTTGACATTAGAATTGTAACACCCGGTACATTATAAATGTAATAATTTAAAGATTATATTAAGACAAAAATATAATTTAAGGAGAAAAATACTCTATAATAACATAGAAAATTATACAGTATTAGAATAATACAGTGTAAAAAAATATACTAATAAAGTTATGCAGTATGAAAATTACATTATAAAAGTAACACAATGTAGGAATTGGATTGTTTAAGGTCATGCAGTATAGAAATTGGACTGTTTAAGTTACAGCAATATATAAATAATATTGTTTGGAGAATATGGATAAATAAAGAATGCTGTAACAGTATTAAGAATGTACAGACAGTATAAGAAAAACAGTCAGTATAAATTTAGACTGTATAAAGTTAGATAATATTGAAATTTTATTATGTAATGGATGAAAATAAGTGTGTGAGGTTATAGGACATTATGAACTATATGGAAAAGAATACCAACAGTATAACTATCAGTATAAACTTAGACTGCGTAAAAAGTCTGGTGGACATTCAATGGATTTTGATTGGGCCATCATATCATGAAATGTGGCCCAATTACATTTGGCCACTCAAAGTAATCTAATTGATTACCAAGGTGATGACTCATCACCTTTTTGTTTTAAAAAAAAAAAGAAAGAAAAAGAAAAAGAAAAAGTTGAATTAATATGTGAGATGAGGGACCAAATAATGGTCTCCACCGTGCAAGGCAAGAAAGAAAGAAAGAAAGAAAGAAAGAAATGGATTTATTCCTCCATCTCCCACGGCAACCATAAAAGGGCTCCTTCAAAAATTTTTCAAGCTTAAATCTTGACATACTTGTCCCACTTAAGTTTCAAGAATTGAAGATCAAGAGGTTCCATCAATTTTTAAGGTAAAATCCAAATTTTACCTTTAGTCTTTTAGGGTTTTTGTGCAAGTTTTGATGGACTTTTTATGGTGAGATATGGGCTTGATATAAAGAGAACTTTGAAGGGTTTTAAGCAAGGAAAAGTGAAGACAAGCATCTTGCATAGATTAGATAAAATCGTAATCTTTTTAATTAAGTTAAAGTTTGTGTTTAATATGCATATTAAGTGTTTCATGAAATGTTTAAGCCATGGCATATAATATAGATATGATGGCATGGTTATTTCATGTTATATGATGATAGTGATGATGATAGAAAGAAGAAAGTGTCATACCAGCCTCCTTGATGTGAGGTACTGAAAATAAAGTTAAGGTTTGACCTTCTAGATGGAGGTACATGACCTCGGTGATCGATGGTCTCAAGTCTTCCACAAGGGAAGCATCATGTTTATAATCTCATGATCGATGATATTGGTACGAACACTAAAGTAAGATAAGAAAATAAAGAATAAGGATAAAACATTAAAGTAAAATAAGGAAAGTTAAGGAACAAGGATAAAAAGTTAAAGTAATAAAAGAATGTTCATAAGACATTCATAATCGAAAGTTCATAATTGACTATAAATGGGAACATGCATTTTGATTTTTCTTGTTTTCCTTGTTATAAAACATTTATATGTTATGGAAAACATTCTGAAGAATGTTTTATATTAAGTGTTTGTAAAAACATAAATGAGGTTTATGAAGAGCAATCTGAGGATTGTTTATGTTAAATATTTTACGAAAAGCGTTTATGAAAAACATTGCAGAAATGCTTTATGAAAACACTTATGAAAAACGCTTTAGAAATGTTTTATGAAAAATGTTAAAAGAGAAAGGTTTTTATAAGAAAAGTTTTTAAAGCATGTTTCAATAATTTGTGAGATTAAGTTTGAACTTACTGAGCGTAAGCTCATAAAAAGTTTCTTCATGCTGTATGTAGTTTTATGGGTGATCAGTAGGACTCGTTTGAAGAGCTGGGTGCTGCGGAGGACAAATGCGAAGATTTAAGTATGGATACCACCACAGTAAGTTTCCACTGTACAAAGAAAATGTTTTCTCACTATTTGATACAATGTTTCAAAGTGCAAAAAAAAGAAGTCTAAGTTTTGATAAAGTCAAAGTATTAAGAAATGTTTTCAAAGATTTAAGATAAAGTTTACGAACTGTTTTATATAATTATAAAGTTAAGTTTTAAGCTAAGTTTTAGTAATTGTTTCTTATTAAGTTTTAAGAAACTATTTGAAATGATTTTAAAGGCAAGTTTTGAGCGAGGTCTCAACTTGAATGGCGACAGATGTCGTAATAGTTTTTAAGTACGTTTTAAAGAATGTTTAAAGAAAAAAAATTTTATTTCAGTATTTTTCTTACTAAGTAAGTAAGATTACTGTTTAAAAACGATGTTTAAGAAAGTAACGTGACTGCCCGAAAAGGAGGGTCGTCACAAGAATCTCTGGGCAACCTATATTGTCCAATTCAAACTATTGATTTCCTTCTATTGATGTTAACTTGTCTCTGAAGATGATAATCAATAAGCCAGTTACTATATATACTAGATAATATGGTTGAAGTGCTTTTCTTTTAGTTTAGTCCCTCATTCAAAAACTTACCTTAAGCCTGCCGAGACAAACACCTCTTGGACTTTGATTAACCATTCAATGTGGAAGGCATTTCCTTCTGCATTGGAAATGGGATTTAGGGCAGTTCTAATTTGAGATCTACTCATACCAATTGACGATGTTGTTAGAGTATAGTGACTCAAATTAAGTTAACACGACCCAAAAAGCTCGCAGTGTGACAATTGTTATAAAAGAACAAATATGGGGGTTTTTTTTTTTGGTTTATGCCTATATATATAATTTATTGTGTTAAGGTTGGGATTGTTGACTTTTAGCTTCTTAACCGGCTTTGTCTTGTAATCTTTTTCAAGTTTAGTGATTTTTTTATTTTACCTGTGATTTTTTCTCATATTGGTTTTCCATGTAAATCTGTAAATGTTCATTTTTTTTTTGTTTTCCTATTGCAATGTTTTCATAGCAGATCTATTACTAATTGAGGCATTTCTTACTAGTGAAATTGTTTTTGGTGCTTCAAGTAACGTATAGCGAGGAAAAGATATGGGAACAGATTGAGGGGTTGAGAACAATACTGGGATATAAAACTACACTTCAAAAGACGAGCATTAAGGAACTTAAAGCTCTCTACATCTTCACTGGTGTTGAGCCACCTACATCTTTCAAAGAACCTTCTGATCTAGCCGAAGTTGACAGCAAACTTCAGTTCCTTAAGTCCATCATTGGAGTTAATTAGTTGAAGACATGTAGTATGTCTAAAAGATCGATTTTTTGGCTTTTCATTTTCTGGAACATTTAAGAGAAGAGATATTTGCTTTTACGTTCAAATGTTTTAGTTTAGCTGCTTGGTTTCTTTAAAAAAGAAAAATAATACTTTTAGATGCGAGTGAGAGCCTTGGCGGAAAGATGGTAGAGGTTTTAAGCACTATGGATACGTTCGTTATTAAGTGATATGGTTTTTGGGCTGTCAAACGACAATAAAGAAAATTTATGTCGTTTGTTAGAGCTATAGATGCAATGACCGAAAAAATATCATTAAAAAAACTTAATATTTTATTGGGTTTAATTAATGAATTTACTTTTAAAAATGTGATTTTTATAAAAGTTGTAATTTTTGTACAAAATTATGATAAAATAAAAATAAACGGCATTGATTGCATATTTTATGGCAAATGTGATGCAATGTTGGATATGGTAAAATACAGATTTAATGAGTTGAATTACTCAAAAATCTGTAAATAATATCCATAAAATGAATTTTTTATCACAATTAATTGGAAAATTGTAGTATAAATGAATGAACGACTAGAATGCAATTAGGACACAGAGGTTGTCTGAACCCTAATCTAGGGTAAGAAAGAGGCCAAAGCAGTATAAGAATACTGCTAAGTGAAAACGCAGATACGAAAAATGTTATGATTGGCCTCCAAAATTGAACGAAAAGTAAGTTAAATGTTTTTATACAGTCTAAGGATAGGAAATACACTGTTTTGACTATGACAGTATAAGAAAAATACTGCGTGACGAAAAATTACACTGTGTAAATTTTTAGCCCAACTAAGTGGACATTTGCTAACTTGTTATTGGGCCACCAAGCCTAAAAGGTGGCCCAATCATGTGAGGACACCTAGGGTATACTCATGGATTACCATGAGTAATCAAAAAGGAAAAGCAAGCATTTAATGCATGCTTATCACAACATTTCTTCTTCTTCCTCTCCAAGGACTCACGGCAGCCATAGATGAAAGCTTCAAGAAAATTTTCTCAACCTCAAAAATTGTAAATATATCCCCAAAACAATTTTAGAAGCAAGCCCCAAGGATTTTTACAAGATTAAAAGTAAAATTCTAAACTTTTTATTGAGTTTTCAAGGGGTTTTTCATGGGTTGAAGGGGAGATGCTAAACCATGTTATTTTTACATGAAAAGGAGGCTTAGAAGCAGATTAAAAGGAATTTCAAGGCTAGAAATCAAAAAGATGTTATTTTGGTAAGTTTTGGTATTCAAAGTTTTGAATTTTTGTTTGGATTTTTGTTTTCTCAAATCCAAATGAGTTCTTGAGCCTATAGTTGATGGAATTACATGTGTATGTGATAAATGACCTGTTTAGATGATCAAATTTTGATTTAAGGTGCAAAATGGTAATTTTTGCATAAACATATATTTTTGTAATTTTAGGGTTAAATTATGTAAAAATGAGGTTTGAGCATGAAAATGACCTGAGTAAGGCATGGAATAGACTCTGCAGGGGTAGATTTGAAATTTTGAAAAGGGATTTGACAAAAACGTCCAAGGGACCAAATTGAAAGAAAACTTTCTTTCTCGACAGAAATGAAAAACAACTGAAAACACCCCTGTACAGTGAGATTTTGAGAAAAGTTAAAACATAAAAGTTGTAGATCTTGACGAAACTATTAGTTATTGTGGACAGTTCTTAAAAAAACTCAACCGTTTGTGAGTTTTTGAATTTTCAAGAATTTGTTAAAAGTGAAAATGTGGTAAAATGGAAAAAATGCCATTTTTCAAAATGATTTGAGGTATGGTACTTCAAGCAAAAATGTTTCTTATGAAAAATAGGAATTTTTAGTGTAAACAGAAAATTTTAGCCCCGAGGGCAAAATTGTCACAATTTCAGTTTAGAGGCTAAACCGTAAAGTTTTATGAAAATGGAGTGTGAAATAAAGGGTTTTGAGCCACTAGGACATTATTTTGAAATTAATGTGTGGCCGTTTTTATTTAAAGAACGAAACCGAGCTCAAATAGGTCAATAGGGTCACGGAGAGCAAAATCGTCATTTTTGCCCGAATAACCCGAAAGGCTCTAGAAGGGCCTTAAGTTAGAAAAGAAAACGATTAGGAAGATTTTCACTCTTCGTAAGTGACTATAGGGTAGAATTCGACATAAATAAGAAAATCAGTATCTACAGAGTTGTGTACAGTTATACAACTCGAACAATTACGTAATGAACGTTTTGTGACAAAACGTATTGAAATTGGCTAATGAGTTTCGTAATTGGCCAACAGGATCCTAGGAGTCTAGGAGACCGAAGATCAAAGTTGATTTTTGCAGTGCATAAAAGCAAGTAAGTACCCTTCCCATCTACAGCATGAGATGGTAGGTGTAGAATGCGAGAATATGCATATTGGGGTATAAATTTCAATGTGAACTTGTTTGTTGCTATGAAATGAATGTCTAGAGATATAGATGCAGTACCTGTATGTATACGATTAAAATACCTGAGTATATATCATGTTATGTATTGTTGCATGCAATATATGGTGTACTTGTGTATACGATCTTGAAAACATTGATGTTTATGAAATAGGTACTTGTGGGTACTCTACAATGTATACGAACTCATGTTTTATGGATAACATGTGATTATCATTTCATGCATGGTATGACAACCATATTAAAGGAACTGGTAAATATGTCACCGGAAGTTAAGAAAAGTGTCGTACCGACTCCGGAAGTAAGGGGAGTTTAAAGGATAAAATATGGTCACGGTGTTACGTAGACCCTAATGAAATTGCACAATGGTACGAACACTTGGGCTCTAATGAAAGATAAGAAACGATAAAGATAATGAAAGTTCATAAAAAAGCATAATCGAATCATGCATTCATTTGATTGTCCATGTGGGATTTATGAGACTTACTGGGCAATAGCTTATTAAGTATTTTATGCTGTAGGTATTCCGACGAGAAGGTCAGAATAAATTCTAACGATGAGCTGGCGAATGGATGATGTGTGCAGACTGGGTATGGAGTCCGCTACTGTATGTTTTTGCTGTATGTATTAAAAGTTATTTTGAAAAGAATGGATTGAAAAGAGGAGTATTGTAAAAGTAAGAATGTTTATGTAAATGTAAGTTTGTGATAGTATTTTAGAAGTTTTCGAAAATTATAGTATGTGAAATATTCATTCAGTTAAAAAAAAAGTTTTCTAAATTTTTGCCCTAAGTAAGTAAGAAAGGATTTAATCACAGCCCAAAAAGGTGGGTTGTGACAATAGACGACTTGTCATTTTGATCCCTCTAAAATTTTTTTTAAAGAAAAAGACAATCATAAAACCTGACAATTTTTTCGTGAGAAACACGCGTCGTTTCTTTGTTAGGGATATGCGACAACCTTTGAAGGATAACTGACAACGAGGGTTTTTTTTTTTAGTTAGAAAGAAATAACAGCCCTTAACATTAAATGACAATCCATAAAAAAAAATATATTAAACGACAATTTCGGTCATAAGCTCCATCGGGTGCGTTTAATAACATATTACACTGTCGAGTGTATTTAACAATTAACAACATATTTAAAACAAAAAGTTAACACAAATTTACCCATATGAGTAGAAGCTTATTTTTGTTATAATAGCTATTTTGTTTTAAATTATAGTATGTGATTTATATTGTAACAGTTGAAACTATAAATAAACCGTTTAAAAGAGCATTTTTGATCATTAACATCAGTAATTGTAAATGGTATAAAACTTTTACATGTTACAGTACAGTTTAAAGCTCTTATAAGTTGTAATTTAAAAAAAAAACGTTAATTTTAACCCTTTTTTTAAACTAGCTAATAGTTAAAGAGTGTCCAATGGTGAGAACGTGGTACTAAGTGGTTGAAACGTCGTGTCAAACACAAACAAAGCAACAATACAAAAGATGAAATGTATTGTCCTATGCGACGTCGACATGTCGTTGTCGCACGACTGGTGCCGCTCAATTTCTTCGTAGAAATGACACGTCATTCCTAAATGAGCTCAAGCGACATTTAAAAACGAAAGGAGAAAAGGAAAAAACAGATCGTAATATTAAACAACAATCCTCCTCCCAAAAAAATATTAAACGGCAATCTCGGCCAAAAACAGTGTTAATTGTACTCAGGAAATAGATTGTCGTTTACGATTAAAAAAAATAGATTGCCTGACTGCTATCCCGGTTTCGTGACCAAAAGTGGCTAGAAAAGGCACGTAATTTCCCAATGAGTTGAGCGATAATCGAGAAACTGACTGGTCGTTACCAACAGAAGTATAATCTTTTTTGAAGTAAAGAGAAGTGTAATATATACGCGATTTATTATGGTAAAATGGAACCTGTTTGGGCTTGACCGCAACGACACGTAGTTGGCTGCAGTTTCTTTGAGTGCTGAAAATAAATGGGAAGTACACAACATGTCGTTTCCATATTTTGTAAGCACGTAGTTTAGTAAATAAATAAATATATTATTATTATTACAAAAAAATTAAAATTAATTAAAAAATTAAAAAAATGGAGGCCAATCTCATTCAAGATAGACGAGTGGGAAGAGAACATACGTGTAGAAGAAACTAAAAAAGGAGAACGAGAAAGTGTTGTCAGTCTTCGTGTGAGCCTCAGGGACGGAGAGACCAAACGGAATCACAGTTGTAACACAAACTAAAGCCATCCGAAGGATCTGGGGTCCGCAATTCCAGGAGGAATACGCCTTTGACCCTTTCTCTCTCTTTGTTTCTCTTTTCAATTTTTATTTTTAGAGAGATGGCGAAAAATTGGTTCAGACATAGAGAGAATTATACTTGAATAATTTTTTTGGTTATATTCTTACACATATATATGAAGGTGTGAATGAGAACTCCGCCATCTCTGCTCTCTCT